>NMRA01000143.1:717330-741685 GCA_002633005.1 Phoronis australis | reverse complement strand
TATAAACGTGACCGAGTTTGTACTCGCAACTCAAAGTATTCGGTGGGGCAACCAAACTTGGGAAAACACTTTTTATATAGCATAAAGTTGAAAATTATCGTCATCCTCAAACTGGTTGTTTTCAGCATCTCCAAGTACATGTACAAACGAGCGAGAAAAGCCAACCACTGTCTACATGACCGCCCAGCATTCCAAAATTATCAATCGCAACAGATCTTTCAAATTCTTTTGATGATTGACGCCAATTTCTAACATGGCAAGAAAATGTTTAAAAACGTCGGAGTCTACATTTTCTTGCCATCTTAAAAACTGATTGAAGCTGTGATTGATTTTAGGTCAGGAGAAGAGATTAATGTGAATCCTCACACCATTCAATTATTTGCAAATATACAGGATGTTCCAAAATTGTACTCACACTGCAGTTAAACAGCAATAGTTCAAAATCCGTTTTCATGAATCGACTCCACTCGGCAATACGTAGAAGCAGCCTTTACGAGTGATTTTTTTCGCAATTTTTTCGCGATTTTTACACTTACTTATAAACGGTAATCTGTGACACGACGATTTCGTCTGCTGTATCTGTGGTATTACGACGCGTCCTTTCTTACCAAGTAAGGAGTTTCGTTGCTCTCGTTTGTCTGGATATTACAATCTCCACCTGAACACATGCCAGCCTCAAGAAAGCGCGGATCGGTTTAGCCATTTGAGACTTGGTTATCGGAAATATCTTCTGCCCAATAATTGTCCTGGACGTCATTAAAACGAAAGAATATTTTAATTATTTTCACAGGCGTTGTTGCAGTCATTCATGAAGCAGAAGGCATTGTTTTGGTTATTGTTTGAAATAAAGTTTGTACGTGTTCTTGTTCTCAATTCTCTGAAATTTATTTCAATATTTTTAAAATAATATCATAGAAGATAATCTGTTTACGTTGCAATATTTTAGACCTAAATTGCTGCAATAGACCAAAGTTGATATAACTTTATATTACTCGTGATTTTCCGGCGATTTCCGGAATTCTGACACATTTGATTTCCCCGGCATAACCAAGCCTCAAATGGCTAAACCTATCAGCGCCATCCTGAGGCTTGAGGACGAGGCTGGCCAGATACTTGTTTTGCCTTGCACCACGGCAACCGCGAAGTAATGTCTTGAACTGCGCTTGCGTTTGGTGAGCCACGTCGGGTATGTGCCGGCGCAGGCGTCCTGAGCTTCTGATCGTCCCCAATACACTAAATTAATAATACTACAAGGTATGACACTCCGGACAAGAAATTCCACGAGTGCTTCACTTCAATCCATAGCAAACACAAAACTCAATAAATTTACACAAAACAGAGGTTCAACAAACCATGAGGAATTTTTCTTTCTCCCAATACCATTTACGGTGTCCTGCTCCACCGAGTTCGCAAGAAATTCGCGGTTAATGCACAAAAATCTTCCCAAAAAGCTCGTCCGGAGCAACTCCCGTCTCACGCGCAGGATACGAATTAACCGATGAGTTACGGATGAACGGCAATTGCCGAGTTATCGATGCCGTGACTTTCCGAGATGAATCGGCAATTGCCGTTCATCCGTAATTCATCGAATAATTCCGTACCGTTCGCGTGCGACACGGGAGTTGCTCCGGCGGACTTTTTGGCAAGATTTGTGTGCTTTCTTGCGAACTCGGTGGAGCAGGATACCGTAAATGGTATTGGAAGAAAGAACAATTCCTCATGATTTGTTGAACCTCTGTTTTGTGTAAATTTATTGAGTTTTGTGTTTGAGAGAATAGAGTTTTTGTGCTCATCTGTTGGGCTTTTGATGTGAAATGACTCAAAATATTTCGTTCTTTGCATGCAGTTTTTGACAGAGTGGAGAACGGGTGACGAATCCATTGACGCGTGTTCTGATAGGCGAGAACTGTTCTGTGCCCCTGAGCACGAGGCTTACCTGTACCATTTTGTTGTCAGGAACTTATGGTAAACAAACCAGTGTGACTGTAAGCGGATAACGCACCATGGCATACTAAATAACAAATGGGAAGAAATACAACAGATATACACATTATTAACAGGATACTTAACTCAGGGACTTAAGGGGATTTTCGTTTTATTTTCAAAATATCACGTAAACGATATCACCGGAAAGATTGCGCAAATACAAGCATTTTGGTACCTAGAGTTCTTCAAAATCGACACAACGATTTAAAGTAGTCTTGTAGCCTACCGGCTTGCACAGTTCTTAACATTGAGTTTCACACAACAAAATGGCCGCCCTGTTGTAAGTACGCAAAGTCGATCACGGAATGAGACATTCTCTGTTTAACGAACTTTTATTGCACAAAGCTACTGTAAACTTCAAACGTCAAGGGCAACTGCAAGCTTAGAACGATTTAAAAGACTTCGTACTTGCTCTGCGAGGGATCATCTTTGTATGGATTTAAAGCACTTGTGTTGCCCCCATGTCAGTCATTTAAAGTGTTAGTAAATTGTTGGTACAACCTGCATGTATCGAGAGACGCTGATGGCTCACTGGTTATCAGTGCAGTGCTAGAATACATTTGCCACAATTTTGAATACATCTATTTCAATTTTTATAACTTTTGTTTTGTCTTTTTGACAAAAGTTTATTATAACCCAAACATTAAGCATTCGAAGTACACTGTAGATCATAATGGTAGAAGCAGAGAGATAGTTATAAAACCGTCCTGATAGAAGCAAAATTCCCGAATCTTTAGTTTCTAATTCGCTCGGTTAATGCAAAAACGTTTGTTTTTTGCTTTGGGGTGTCACCATTACAACGCTACGCCTAATGATATGCACTGAATCGTTTCTTTCGGCAAATTTCACGACCGACCAGTAACCCGAATTAGGTCTTTGGAAAGATTTCATCGGAAAATTACGGGATGTTGCGTCTGCACAGCACGATATGTCGATGGTAATTTTGTTAATACCTCGAGCGTAGTGGCTAATTAAAACAATTTAATTGATATTGCGATAAACTTTTACAGGTTAGTGCGGAAACGTTTGCGCCACATTGCTGTAGAGTGCTACGAGGCTTCATTATGATACCATTAGATGGCGCGGTGACGAAAAATATGTTCCACAGTATTACTTAACGACAGTATACATTTCCAATAGTGAAACCGCGACTATTTTTCGAATTCAAGAAAACCTGTTTTCTGCACCAGCGATGTCATTGAGCACTACAGAGAGTTTCACAGGAGTTTGGGACTTCGTTACACTAACGGGAACTTCCGGTCAGACATCCATAGCTGAGACCACGATGGAGGACCTGACGATGAGCCAGACTTTATGGGACACGAACGCAGTGGTTGACGGACAGTTGTCAGACCTGGAGCCGGCAACTACATTGGAAATTATTCTTCTCTCGTGTCTTTTCGGTGCCATAGGACTAACCGGTCTGTTTGGAAACTGTATAGTGATCTATGTAATTATAACGAAAGCTGCAATGCGACGCACAGTAACAAATCTGTTCATACTAAACCTGAGCATCGCCGACGCGTTGATTATGGTGCTTGGAGTGCCTGATATTGTCATGTTCATGATGAGCAGAGGCTGGGTACTGGGTTTGGAGATGTGTAAAGCACAGAGATACATTTTGGTGGTGTCCTTCTACCTGTCGGCGATGAATTTGATGACGATCTGCATCGAAAGGTATGTTCTTACTGTTAGTTTCATTGGAAATCCGAATCTCTGGCTCTGATATACATTACTTTATTCATCGGAAATTGCAGGATGTCTATACATACGCGAACATGCAGCCTTGGACCTGTCACAGTTCAGTTCTCGTATTTCAAGAGTTTAAACGTACGTGTACATTTTATACAAAAGGGCTTGGAATGACCAATGACAAAAAAGAGGAAAATTTTCCTGATGATGTATTGTTCCACAAATAAATAGGCTTGTGTGATAGGAAGATTTTTTGTGTTGTAAAATTTAACTGAAATAAACCTTTTTGCATGAATAAAGTCAAAATAATGATAAAAAGACAAATAAATAGAAAACTGGGAATCAAATAAGAGGAAATCAAAACCAAAGAGACGGGAAATCCTCTTAGAAGAGGAAAATTGCAAGCCCTGACAGATTCCGCTTCATTTTTGCAAATGTGGACATGAATCTAAATCAAGAACTGTGATGCAATAACTTTACAAAAACTCTACTTTTGCCATAAGTTGGGTTTTCAGTTTAAAAAATGTGCCACATTTGAATAAAGTCTCAAAACCATACGTATTTTCCGTTTGTCCCCTCGTTGCCGGCGATCATAAAATACAGGTATTCAGTAGATGTACGTGTTCGTTGTTGAATCCATTTTTATGCGGTATTGTGGTGAGACGACCGTTACTGCGTGCCATCAATCAACAAAGAGTCACCTGGTCATTACTGTCACTACTTTTCCCCTGTCTCAACACAGAATCCAATTTGCGTAAATAACTTTCGAAGTAACGGGTGTACAGGTGTATTTTTGTGAAGAAAACTGAAAGAAAGCACTTATAATTTCCACATATTAGTTTTTATTCAAATCATATTTCCGCGACAAGAGTTTGATTCGAAAATAGAAACCGTAAAAGACAGTTTTTGCACTATTTTAGCGGAAACGAAGTTTACTTTCGATTAGCCTGTTCACAAAAAGTGTAAAAGAATTATTTAAGCTTATTTACGATTGTAAATGTATATCCTTTTGGCTATCAGAAATTTCCATCTAAATACGATATTAGTGCTTGTCTCGTGTTAGAGAAAGGGGTCAAACTTAGTTCGATGTATGGGAAGGAATTTATCTCTTTCAATGATTGATCTAGGTTTTTGAGTCAAGAACAAGATTAACTGAAAATTCGCGTTGGTCCACCAATATGGATGTTCAGACGGCACAAATGTGTTCAATGTAAATAGATAAGGCTTATGCTACATATACATGTATCTGAGGTCAGGTTTAGCGTGTAAAATGCCGCTCGCACACTCGTTTTTCAGAATTTCCTTGTCTTCTTTGGTGTTCATACGAGCACATTACAGGTATTTTTAGGCCTAACGAAAGATGTTGGTTGATGACGTAATATCATGCAAATTCTCTGCTCGTCTATCGTCAACTGGCATGAAAGCGCATTTACGACTAATTAACGAATTAAACGGTCCTCTGGTTATACTGTTTTTTAAACTGGCACTTACACCTTCATAATTTTTATAACAAATAGTGACATTAAATTAGGATGAGGCCAAAAAGTATAGAATAGAGTTTTCAAAAAACATTCACATACATGTAGTGAGACGTCGCGAAAAAGAGACGCGCATTTTCGGTGAACTACACACATACAAACGCACGCACGCAGGCACACACGCGCACACACACGCACACGCACGCTCACACACACAAACACACACACACACACACACACACACACACACAAACACACACACACATACACACGCAAACACACAAATTTTACGGTGAGCAACACGTATGATTTCCAGCATACAATATGCCTTGAGTGTATATTTCATTAATGCTCTATTTATCTCCGTACAGTAATTGATGTACTTGTCTTCATGGTTGTGCCCAACGCCAGATCAAGTTTTAAAAAGCGGTAAATTTGCCGTTATGAAGAAAATCCAACTGTAAAGCGGCCATGCTTTTGGAAGGTCACAGTGCAAACTGTGTCGGTAAAAATAATACAAACGATTCCGATCCAGATTTCTGTACCGCCTCCCTTGGGCATCGCAAATCTATTTAGGTATTTTAGACTATCAAAAAAGATATGAAGTCGTAACAAAACATCTTACATTGTCAGATCATATATTACTATTCACCTAGTCGAAGAATTTGACGGGCCGCAAAAATCTTACATCAAAGCACTTTAAGAAACCCACCGTAACATTTTACCTACTGAGGGTTGATGACTGACTAAATATTGCCAAAATTGCGCGGCAGCTTTCAGCCGGCGTTCCTGAAGCACCGCTGCAGGCCTCGGGCTCTGCCGGGGTCAGGCAACATGGAGCCCTAATAACCGGAATAGACGCGGTGGTGTCAAATTTAAGTTGTCTATTCAACGTCTAGTACTTGCATTTGTCAATTAAGGAAGACAGTGAGAGCTGGGCGCATTTTTGCGGGAGCAATGAGCCGATCGACGAATCCACTTGCATAAAGTAGTCCCAAATAGGAACTCAGATAAGTTCCCTATGTACATGTGCTGCGTATTTGTGTCTTTCTTCTCAGATGCAATCTTTTTTCTATCACGTCATCTTGATTGTGAGATCCACTTTGACTACTGACAGATCCTGTCCAATTTCATTTCCGATATCAGTATATTATTACTTATTATTACAGTATTATTACTTATCAACATTCGAAAAGCCCCGAGCGTTCCCAGTGAGATGTTTAATAAATATGCCATAACATTTCCATGGCTTTCTTGCCATGAGCGAACAAAATGTGCAAGTCATTTAAGCTTATTACGTAATCAACATCACAACTGGCATTGATGTAAGACCCTTTCGTCAAGCCAAACATTCAATCAATCTTTATAAATAATAATCTGATGGTTTTGGAAGGAGACTATTAACTCTCAAAGTGACTGATTTAAAGATTACACAAGTAGCAGGTCGTCCACCACCGCCATTGACAGTCTCATGCGCGTTACATGATTAAGGTCGTCTCATTTTGTTTATGAATAAAAGCACCGCTGGTAATCCTTTTAATGATAGTACATCATTTCTCGCCACTTTGCATTTAATATTAGCAAAACGTCTCCACTCCTGACAAAACTGGGTTTATTTCCATTTCCCGCCTATGGGCTGGCAGTGGAATAATATTGACGTTTACGTGTGCTTAAATATCGACATTTTGCGCGAAATGGTGTGCGTGCCTCGCCTAGAATTTAAGTCGGTATACAATCACCCTCTGTTTCGTAAACGCAAGACTTGCAATATGGAATCTCGCTACACGACAACTCTTTGTGGGGTTCGCCAAAACCACTCCGAATCAAAATATCCATTCAGTGGTTAAAGTGATACCCTTCTTATCGAAAAGTTTGTGTATTCAGTCAAATATCAACAAAACTGTTGATTTAAACAATGTTTTTTCAGTAAGAGACAAGGCCGTAGAATTTCATGTTGAGCTTTATACCAATCTCCCTTTAATCGCGTCCCGTGAGGGTGTAAAAGTAACCAAAAAGAAGGGTACATTGGTTGCAAAACATCAACGACATAACGAATTTTCACTCATGATGGGGAAATCTCTGAAACGCTGTAACGATTCCTGATAAATTCTCATTTCGTTCTCGTTCTTTTCAGTTTTTTTTTTCTTAAAACCATATTAAAAACAATTCCTAAGAAAGTGTTGGCGAACTGTGTATAAAGCACGCCATCTATTTCATTATTATCCAAAAAGCCGTTTGTGACGTATGGCGTTCCAAAATTAGCCAAATTTGGACATTTTGTAGGGTGACAGTCATGTTAGTTGAAATCGGTTTTTCAGTGTCCCTCAAGTGAGACGTCAGTGGCGCAAGACCAGTGAATAAGACGAGGGTTGGGGAAAATCATCTTATCAGGGTTTAGTATCTTTTTAAAGAACAATAATATTTGGACAAGGACCATAATGCGTTGCCGGTACAGCCTAAACCATGAGTGTGGAAACGAAACACGAATCCGCCGGGAATAACGACTGCAAGCTAGGATACGTTCCGTAGACTCATGACGCTCCCAAAACACTTGCTGCGAGAAATTTTTACTTACGAAACAGAAATGGTGAATCTTATATTTCGTAATTCAACAATGCAACCTCATCGACCAGTCTTCACTAAGGCCGACACATTACTTCGCAAGCAGTAAGCTCGGTGAGCGTACTCGCGAAACACTCACTCGAGAATTTCTTCATGGTTTAATAGCTTTTTGCGAGTTGCTCGCATTTACGGAACGCACTCTTTTATACAAAATGTTTTGCCACAATACATATATAGTTCAGAAGTTAAAACGAAATTTATGCATTTTCATGTTTTTCCTCTCTACTTATCCATCATTTTCTCGTTCCATGCCGCAGGCACGACTTTAAAACTTGAAACACCGTCGGGATATTTCCTTGGTGGTTGCGACGGACCGTCTGCATCTTGCGGTATGGCCAAGATGCAAGTGTCCCCGAGCCAATTTAACAACACTAGTACAAGTTAATTAATCATTCGTGTTAGATAATATATCCATTATTCTCTGTTAATATATCGGAATTATGCGTCACTAATATTTTACACAACCATATAAATTTAAGTTAAAACTCTATTTCTCCCGTTCAGCCATCAATACAGAAGAGCTATAGCGTTTAAAACAGTATCATACTCCTCTATGAGCCCGGCCCGCAACTCAGCTCACAGACAATGTGCGGATGTGCCGGTTTCCAATCTGCAATTTTAGGATTCCCAAGCCCCAGTGATCTCTGCCGAAGCGCTTTTTTTCAGTCGCCGACGACGGATTTTGTCGGTAAAGAATATTACGAGACCTATTTTAAGAGTCAGAGTAAACGACTCAAATTCGTTTTTAAAAAGCTAAAGAAAAGCAACTTTAAGTTGACTTGAAGGTTATGGCTCACCCTTCGCCCATACGATACTAATCTGTTACGCCAAGAGTAACTAAGTTTTCGGAGTAATTCATGTATTTAAATCTTTCAATCACTACAACACATTGTAAAGTTGCTGAGCGACGCCGCCTATACCCCCGGAGCCACACTTTTTAAACGATTTCTAAAAGTGCGTTGTATCAGTTAAGTTCTCTCCCGAAATATTATTTTACAGTGAGTCAAATTGATCTCATGCCGTGCCGTTCATAGCCGTAAATAAGCAGCGAACTAAATAATCAATAGGTCGTGTTTTCAGGTCGGCCTCAGAGTCGCGTTTGCGGGCGGTTTGTCATTTAGTGGGCTGGATGCGAGTCAGTCGGCCGTGGTTTTTTTTTGAGTGGATTAAGCCGCGTTTTGTGTTTTGCAGACAAGCCAGTTAGTGAGTCTGTGAACTGAGTTTATATGTCCGTGAGGCGCGTGTCTTGGTCCCCCAACAATTTACTCAGTGTACATACATCTCTATACATGTACGCAAGTGATTTGTCCGGTCATTTCAACAAAACAACGACGTAGTCTACATGTACATGTATGTGGACACCGACAAGTTCGGTTATAGAATTCAAACGAACCTTACCAGTGATAGCATGAGCGATCGCAGATTTATACTGTATGTTTTTCGTTTCAGATACATAGCCACAGTTCATCCATTCCGCGCTCACATCTTGTGCAGCAAAAAGCGCGCCATTTTGATAATATTCCTCATGTGGCTAACGGCCATCACTGTCGCTTCCCCGCCATTATTCTTCAACGACGTCCGAAAAGCCGCCAACAACGCTTCGGTGGAGTACTGCATAATTATTTTTCCCGGAAATCACCACGTGTCTTACATGTTTTACAAATACATGGAATTCTTCGTGTTTTACATGTTGCCATTTTTACTACAAACTATTCTGTACGTGTTGATAGGACGACGGCTGTTTGCCAACACCAAAGCGTTACATCAGAGGAAGTCTTGTAAGAACTCTAAAGGCAAGGAGATTTTCCGTGTAAGCGAAGCGTTGAGAGGGAGACGAAATGTGGTGAAAATGTTAATTATTTGTGTCATAGTGTATTTTATAAGCTATTCGCCATTTCAAGTGGTTTTGCTCTACAACACATTGTCAGAGGAGAAATTTCAGCCCTCTTGGAGTTTTTTAGTATTCCTCATGACAATGGCGTACATCAATTCGGCCGCAAACCCGCTACTCTACAGCATATTTAGTCAAAAATTTCGCCGCGAATTCGCCAAAATGATCTGCACTCGCAACCTCGCGGAAGGCGACAATTCGCGATCAACGAGCCAGCTGCATACTTTAGCCTCCCCGAACACGGCACACAAGATGTCACTAGTAGGTTGGCGTCTTCAGTCCTACAACACTAAGAAGTCTAGTGGACCGAGGGAAAATCGTCGGCATTCTGTAATGTAAGACACGACCACGACTGCTCCAGTGTGGGTCTCAAAGGATTGCCTCTGAATATAAAGGATATTCGTCAACTCTGTTTTCGAAGGATTGTTTGCACGGTCAACATTTTCAAACCACACCGTAGCAGTCTGTTACTTTTGGAGTCTCCCACCAACCTGTAACTAAGCCCAATAGTATAGGTTTCCTTTATTTCTTATAAGTTGCTGGACCCCGGTTTGGCAAATGAGACAACTAAACCTCAAATTAAACCATTTAATTATTTTAATCATCAAAATGAATCATATTTTCTATGCAGGCACGAAAACTGAATCCTGAAGTCAGGAATCCTTTGCATTCTGTAACAATCATTGCAAAAAGTTAATTGAGTCCAAGAAAAATTCTAATATTCCATTATCCTTAGTGAATACAAGGACATGCAGCTTTGTGCCAAGTGAATAATTATGACTCATTTTAAAAAATTTAGTATACTTCAATTTCATTAAATTTTAGCAGTCTTGTTGGCCAAACTTTGGTCCAGCAAATTTAAACTACAGCATATAATTTTGATTTTTCATTCTTAGTAACCTTAAAACATGTCAACAATGCAATCTATTGCAGAAATTAAATACCTTGCTTAAAAACAAGTATGCCTTTTTATTTAAAATAAATACTTTTTACAATTCACTCAACTAAAGCCAGGAGAAAATAAATAAATGAAATATCTAACCAACAATTAATTATTGAATAATCACGTCAAGTCAAACACCCAACTAAGCTGACCGCTGCAATTCCAGGCAAAGAACTGATCAATTGAAATTGAACAACCTACGGTTACAAACACTACCTTAACGCTATAACCCCCTCTGAACTGTATTGCAATATTTTTCATATGACCTAAGTGTACATGTACAGTATGTGGCATAATCATGGATAAAAAATTTACCCCAACATGTGATTTAAATTTTAATTTAGGTGTAACAGTTTCAAGTCAACAGAACTTCCTTCAAACAATGCCCCCTGGTGGCCACAGTAGGCAAGGGACAATCCTCTTGGCAGTTTTTCATTTACTAAACTGAGATGTGACTATACTTATGCCAACCAGTGAGATAAAAAAATTTACTTGAATGGGCAATTTCGATTTCAGGCACAGTGTCATGCGTGCACCCGGGGGAGGGCTCAAACGAAGTGGGCAAAAAGGTCCGCCTCAGAGTAACAAAAACACCAAAAAAGTAGAAAATGAGACAAATGTCCACTAAAAAAGTTGGTACTACCAAAATTCGGCTAATGCACAATTCATAGCTTATCTTCATAGTAAAAGGTTCACTTTCTAAAAATTTGAGCCCCCTCGTTTTTCAGGCTGGGTGCGTGCATGAGCGTTGCTCTAAAACAATAATTTTATAAACTTAACTTCTTTACAAAACGTATGAACAAGTCTATAACAACCTCTCTAACAGCTTCAATTTGTTGGTCACAGCGGTGAACAATTGAACAGTACTCTACCACAGTTATCTTCCAACAACTCCTATATATGAGTAGCATCAAAGGAAAAACTGCCATGTCAAAACAAATGCAGGACTGTTTTTCAGCACATATTTGTGCCTAGCAACTTAGTAAATCTGGGAAGAGGTAAAGAACCCATTTGGAAGGGAGCATACCAGTGGACCCATCATAGGTTTTTCAAAAGCAAAATGTATGGAACCTCGGTCATTAAAATATACCACGGGAGTCTCTGCAAGTTTTGAATGAAACCAAGGGCTATCAAGCCACCATTGATTTTACATTATATGCTTGTTTGCTAAAAAGTACCAAAGTTCTCTTAACATCCTCTAAAACCAGTGTAACACCATGTGCCAAAACTTTGTTACCATCATGACGACTTTCAAAGGCAAAAATAATGGGTACTTACACATTATAAATCCTATATACGCAACTGGCACTTTCACCATATAAGCCTAGAGGTAAATTCACTGTAATTTCTAGTCATGACAAAACGCTATGGGGAATTCCACAACATTACACTTTTGGCAAGACCTGTAAACGGCAAACCTCATACAGGTGGATCCAGGGGGCACAAGGGTTCCAGACCCACTTTCCCTTTGATTTTAGAGATATCAAATCTAGAACTATCAGATGGTTGACTTGCAACACCTTTTAAAAAAAATCCTTGACCTGACCTCTCCTCTTAAAAAATCCTGGATCCGCCCCCACCACAAGAGGTGAAGTTGGCCAAAGGTAACACATGCAAATGCATCACTAACACATGCAAATGCATCACTAACACATGCAAATGCATCACTACATCCTCACAGCATTTTCAACATGGACAAATGTGTCTTTGTGTGTGATAATCCTCCTCTTAGAAGAACGACCTCCTCCACAATGCTCCAGGTATCCTTGCACATCTTCAACATCCTGATAAGTTGTCGAAGAGTATCCGGCGAGTTTAGCAACCCACCTGTAAAAAGCCTCCATTTCCCATACCTTGCGCTGCTACACACCGGCAGCAATCTGCTTGTTGATTCTGTCTGCTAACTGTTGATCTAGCATGCGTTGTCGGTAAAATACAACTGCGTAGGACACTAATCCAACAACAAACGTGACACTCTCAAAGATCCAGAAGTCCCTAGCTTCCAACTTCCCTACTTGAGTACAACTGGAAGAAACCAAGTACATTCACATCATAGTCTCAGAACCAGTGTGACTATTTTGTTGAGACATGCAAGTAATTCAATCGTGAGTTTTGAGTTAGTTTTGATTTTGTTTTTGCCACATAAGTTAATTGCTGGTGTTCTGGTATGAGGCAAGTAGGCACTTCAGGTTTTCAACGACTGCATTAAGTCCGAGATTGACTTCGAAGATGCTATTTAGTTCACTTAAGCAGTCTCAAACTTCAAACTTATTTGTCAAAGTTATAAGTTGAACATTATGGCTCTACACAATAATTTACAGCCATAAAAATACAATAAAAACTAATGTTTGTTATGACAATCAAGTATGTAAACAAGAAAAACAGGTTAACATGACTGCATGAACTGCCTATATCACAATAGATTGAACAAGGGAAATCACGATTTTTTGTAAATTAAACTTCATTTGCTAATGATGCCGTCAAGTTGCTACTGATCACTGGCTGAGTGTTCCAACTTGTCCCTTTTACTCTAAGTCAAACACATATTGAAGACTGCATCAAGCATTTTGGGTTCTTGACACACTGAAGAATATTATGTCTGATGTTCAACATTGGCACACACCTCCATAGACACACACCTCCATTCGCACATACCTCCATTCACACATACCTCATAAATGCTTCTGTTCTGCTTTTTTCACATCTAACTTTGGAGTAATATCCAGTTTCCTTGCAAAAGGACACATTTAGTTGCTGGAATGTAACATCAACATTACTTCAAGAATTAAAGCCCACTAAGTTCCAACAAGAATTTTTACAAGCAATTAATAAAACTGTATTACTTTTATCTAGCATAGAAAATTGTTAAACACTTCAAACCCCAATTTAGTCATTTTGTGACTATTCCACAGATTTTAGATGTGACCTCCTTTACATGAAGCACATGACTAGATGCACCTTTATTGACAAGAACTTGAGGAGAATTTTCACTTGCGGTGCTTCAGCTAAACTGCCACCCAGGCAACATGAATTCAGCACCTCTCACCACACACAGTTTTGCTCTGTAATGTCTCACCATTTGAAGGGATTTACAAGGTGCACAGTCCACCATTGTTGTGAAGTTTTCATTCTCCCAGCACTTGTCATTTTTTGCATTCTTCTCTCCAATCGTAGTTTTCAGCGTTACATCTTTATGCTCCGGCACAGAGGAAGAGAGTTTGTTTTCTGTCACCATAATCAGCATGGAAATTCTAAGGAGAAAAAATGATTTTAAAAATTAATAGGATTTCAAAAACAGTTCATCCAAAATGGTTTCTCAATTTCACAGGGTATTCATAACCAATGACGCACGTGACTGTTTTATGACCCCGGTCAAGTTGCTGTTATACAGTAACGCAGTATGTTACTTTGGAGACATGGGTCTGCAACCTATCCATGGTTGCGCTTCAATTCAAAACACTTACAACGTTTTGAAAAAAGGTTCACGTTTCATCATCAGACGCACTCAAAGGGTACAGTGAAAGCCTTGTCAGGATTATCCCTGCAAATAACGTTTCAAGCGTATTTTACATGACGATACCTTACAAACATTTTTACCCTAAGCTCCCAGCGTAGGCGATGGCACACCCTAATGTAGACTGTATGCTGAACGACTTTCTGCAAATTATGCATAACCCTGGCTTTATCTTTAAAGTATAAATGGACACATTTGGAGCTTCTTCTTCTTCAGCGTTCCCGACAAATTTGGAGCCACTTGGGGTCTCATACGAATACTCCCACAATCAACATTTCTTTCTGAATAGTACATTGTTCAGTTAACATAATTGGGAAATGGGCCATCTCTGTTTTGATTACATACAAAATCTTTAAATCACATCAAGATCAACCTCCACGACACCTGAAAGAAGCCAATCACTAATTGCAAGTTACCATGGTAGTCTGCCAGAATGCATTAGAGCTTGAAACTTGGCCACCAGGCCCAGTGTCGCCCCCTCTTGTCCCTGGACAAGATGGCATCAATGGCGAACGAAGAGACGTAGTGAAAACAAGTCTTAATTACGCAAATATTTCTTGAAGTTGGAAGGAATCAACAGTCTCCGAATTGTAACTATATGCTGAAAAAGTAATTAGTAAAAATGTGATGTTTATGACTGAGTCAGTGTGAGGCACAATTTGTTGAAAAGCGTCCGGGGTATGATGCAAGGCCCTATGGGATGATCGGCTTCTGTGACAGCTGTGCTGGTCCAGTTCAGATGGTTGTACTGTGTACTCCCAGTAAAGACAATCCACTGTCTCGACTGGCCCCAGTAGAGACGGCGACACTCCTATTGGCGCTTCAAAAGCCAGAAGCTTTTCGGCGAATTAAGCATCACACTGATTAAAACATCAAAGTCACGTTGTTATAAATATCTTTTGCGCATAGAGGGACACCTTAAGAGGCCGCTCATGTCTTTAATTCCTTCCAACTTGAACAAATACTTCCGTATTTAAACTATTTTTTTCAAGACTTCGCTCAGTTGTCCAAATCGACAACTGGCCATTTTTACACTGCACGTGCTCCTTTTTAGACTAGGCATGCCAGGAGTGCGCGCAGTGTAAAAATGGCCAGTAGTGTGAGTAGTGGTAAGCCGTTTGCCTACCCCTCAACCGTTAGCTTGCAAATGTATAGGAAGTGGTCTACAAAAGACCCTGAATCGCCATGATGTCAATTGTCAATGTCTCTTGTAACTTACATTCCAAGTATGAAGAGGACTACAATCATCCGCCTCACTGTACAGAACTCAATCATTTTCCTCAGAATACTCCTGATGAACCCTGAAAGCATCTAGTGTCACACACCAACCGTGCCTTGAAAATGAACTACATCTTTCTGTTTCCACCTGAAAGGATTTTAAAAACAAAACTGATGAGTAAATCGAAGTCGCAAGAAGTAGACTCGTATGAAGACTGATTAATCCGACCGATGCTAACTGAACTGAATCCTGCCTCCCGTTCAGTAACACTAGGACCTCGCTAAAAAGCAAGACTTCGCGAGATTACGTGAGATATTGCCGTGCATTTTAAATGACAACACGTGACTTTGACTAGGTTTTAGCTAGGTCCTAGCGTAGGTCCTAACGTCTACTGAACGCACGCCTGGCTGAATCAGTGAATGAGTGAACAATCGACTGAACAGAAACAACTCGGGTCTATTCAGATCGTCAACCACGCAATGGAAAAAATATTTTGACACTCATGAACCTCAGTGTAATTCCTAAAGTGGATACAGAGGTCCAAAACGGAGAAATACGCTGTACTTTCGCAAAAAAACCTACGTGGAACTCAATCAAATGACTCAGTACATGACCGGATGTTGACTACCGTCTGCTTTGCACAGGCGCATACCCTACTTCCGGATCGTAGTACATTTCCGCCATCTTTGTCGGTTGTGGGCCACAAGTCACATCTAAGAGAAAAATTCAAAATGTTTCGGGTAATTGCGCAGAGGACAGGGTGTGCTGTCAACTCTGCTGTTAAGTCAAATATCCAGCGTAAAGTTATGCGTAAGTGTATAGCAAAACTTCTTTGATTTTAGTTATCTTTCTACTGACCTTGGCCACTTGGCGAAATTTCTCCGGAGTCACGTACGCTCACGAGTCATGGCTCAGCGGCTTACTAATGCACACTTGTCAACTCAACTGTCCCGCGTTTGGCAGGACACACTTGCTGTCTGAAAATTTGCATAAATGCGCCGCATCTTATCGATATCTTCCGATTTTTCAGCGCAGACTTCCTGGTTTGTTCGTTCACGAATGTTTGCAATAATTAACACGACCAACTACTGAACGGCACTAGTCGGATATGTTAATGGACCTTGACTTAGAGAACCAGGCAATCACTTAATAACAGCCGATATTTAGTGGATGAAACTGGTTCTCTAAATCAGGGTCCATTATATCCGACTAGTGTCCTACTGAACTAGACATTAACCACCGGCTCTAGCTGAATAGAGTCAATAGAGACTGTGTAGCACCTTAATAGGGACGTGACAAAAAAATCAGCTTCTTATTTAATATTTATAAATACATAGATTTAAAAAAACATCAAAAGCAGATTCAAACAAAAAAAATCCGTTAAGCCGTTACTTTTTATGAACGTTTGAAGAGCGATAATTAGCCCTTTATTTTAGTCCACTGAATACATGGGAGTAAAGGCGCATTTATGTGACCCAAAATTAGTTTTTCACAATAACTTTCTTGAATGAAAAAATCAAAAAAAACACTATTGTCATATGGAATTGGCAAACTGTGGGTTTGTTTCATAAAAAACGGTAAAACGTGGAAATATTGTGAAGAAAACCTAGCCAAAAATCGCACTTTAAACATTATCAAATAATTCAGGTTTTGAGCCAATAAAATCTCTATGGTTTGGTCACGTGACCAAAATTTGCCGGCCAGAAATTACCTATACTAAGCCTTACAAAGTCATAGATATCCAAAAAATAGAAATGAAAATGTATGGAACGTCATCCAAGTTGATCAATTCTGCTATTAATTTACATAAACTAGTCAATGTACCTATTTTAAGAGTAATTGTTAACCATAAACTGCCATGCTGACACTGATCAGTTATGGCTGGTCGGGGAGAATGCCTGCCTCGGGTCTTAACTTTCACGGATTTAGCACATCATGATACGGTGAATTGAATGAAATGAAATTTGGTGAGCAGTTGCAAGAGATATAAAAAGAGAAAGAAGAAAATTTTCCCAACTTCTTACCAGTCACATGCTTTAACAATAATGAAAACTCAAGAAAAAAATGACATATGCCCAGAAGAATTCACGGTCTACGTCATCAATTATGTGGTTTCCTGGTTTCTGGAGGAGACAGAGTGAAAATATTAGAGCCACCTTAAAACAATGGCTGAATAACCGATAATTGCCATTACGCTACATCTGGGAAAAGCCAATCAGCGGTGAGATAAGACTTTGTCACGTTGCTACCTATAGGAGCTTCATACGCTGGAAGCCTTCGGTGAGTTATGCCTCACAGTGACTAAAACATCGAAGTCACTGTTATCAAACTCTTTCTTTGAGCAGTCCCTCATTCAGTTCCCAAAATCGGAAACTCGTCATCTTTAACATTGCGCGCGGCAGTTGGTATGACGTCATATCCCCTGGTGTGCGCAGTGTAAAAATGGCCAGTTACCTATTTCGGGAACTGAACGAGGGACTGCTCAAAGGAAAAAGTTTGGTAACGGGAGTATTTCGTAGAGTTTGAAGGAATTTAAATGCTTCGACGCCCTCCTAAGGTGTCCTCTATGTGCAAAAGGTATTTATTACAATGTGATGATTTAGTGAGTGTGAGGCATAATTCGCTGAAAAGCTTCCGAAGTTCCTATAGGAGCTACACCGTCACTGTGTGTCTACTACTAAACTAGGCAGTGCCACCGTTTCAAGTACTGTCGTTATTTCAAATTCGAGTCACTAACTAATTGCGCAACTATGTTTAAATGTTCAAATTGTGTTGATTTTGTAGAAAATTTTATCCTCTTTATAAAAATACTCATACCTCGATTGGTGTCTGTTAATATTCCTTGTTTTCCATGATTCTCAGGTGGTTGATTGCATTGAAAGGGAGTCAAGTGTGTCAAAAATGAGTCGCTTGAAAAATATAGTTCGAAACACACCAGAATTGGCTAAAAACTACTGGAGTCAAAGCATAGTAAACAAAAAGGACTGTTGGACTGTACTGTGGTTGAAAATTGGCAATAAAATGACACAGCAGCTTTTTGTGGACTGGAACTTTGTGGCTGGTTTAACTGATCTCGGTGCGTTCTAGCATCAATCCACAAGACTAACCCATTCACTTCAGTGGAACGGAGGCACCTGAACCAAGTTCGAAACAAGCACTGAGATTTTATTTTCCAACTTTTTTTCATCGGTAACTTAATTTTAATTAAAGAATTACAAGTACTTTTATAGCTAATGTATTCAGCTTGAAAAATATGAAAAGAAACAATGCCTTCGCTTTTATTTCGATTCAAGCTGGTGCATTATTTTTGACTTTTCAATTTCAATCGAGGTCCCGTAACTAGGTCACTGGAGAAGCGCACTAAGGTCTGTCAAAGAACAGGGGCCCTAGCAGTCATTTAAACTTTTCTTTATTAGCAGGTAAGACAGGAAAGTAGATGACCAAGCACGGTTCTCAATTACTCTGCATTAAATTCTTGAGTTATTCAAAAGAGTCGAGTGGAGTAGTGATAGGAATAGTGATTTGTTGACCACTTGGGTCCAAAAAGATTTTAAGTAGATGTGAACAAGTCGATGTAGAAGATAACAAACTTTAATTGCGTAAGTGACTTAGTTTTCTTCCAATACTTCAGCCATGGTGTGCGTAAGGCATAATTTTTTTCCAGTGAAATATAGCACCGACCTTTCCTGTGACCATGGCCCGTGTGAGGCAAACGAGCAATCTATTTTTCTTCCATTGAGTTATAAGTATTGTCCATTTCACCAGCCTTGGCATGTGTAATTTATTTTTCTTCCATTTCTTCAGCCATAATGTGCGTAAGACATAAACACTTCCCCGAGGCTGATCCCAACCTGGAACAGAAGTACATAGACTACTTCAACAGGCCAGATATTGACGGCTGGGACCTGCGTCAGGCTATGAATGACATGCAGGTAAGAGGGTTGCACAGTTCAACAAAAAAGTCAAGGTCTTAGTGTTACGTACTCCTCATAAATGCCTAAGTGTAGGCGTACCTTTTCTATCTCAAGTGCTCCCACCACGGACGGACATAGAAAGCAGATGACCACATAGACTGGTGGTGCAAATTTCGCCGATCTTGCCCAATTTTTACGGAACAATTCCGACTTAGATGTCTGTTTACTTCCAGCATAATTTGAGCATGGTGGCAAATGCGTGATTTCACGAAATCGACTGAAAAATTGTGAATCAAAGGTAATAAATCTAGGAAACCTGTGAGTCATTTAACTTTGGAAGTCAACACGAACTTTGAATAGTATTTAGAGGGAATTATTTTTTTACTTAGATACTACTAGTGGCGACTTGGAATGTTTCCCTGGTCGCCAAACACAATCTGAGGTCGCATTGGTGGCCTGCAGGTCACCAAATCAAGTGCTGAAATTCCTTTTTTAATTCCAGATATTTTGAAAATGTATGATGAGGTGTTGAAAGATTAGTTGTGTGGTCAATTTCCTAATGCAAAGTTTCTTACTTAAAAGGGATAAACACTTCTTATGGGGGGTTTGTTCGTGGCTTGGAACGGACTTGTGACTTGACAGTCTTTGTTTGTACGTTAGGGAATGGATATAGTTCCTGAACCAGAAGTCATCATTGCTGGACTAAAGGCATGTAGACGACTCAACGACTACGCCATGACAACACGCTACCTAGAAGCCATTAAGGTACAGTAGTTTCCGAGTGTCGATCTGGTGCTATTATCAACTCCTCTGCATTGATTTTCAGCGTGTACATAAGTTTGGTTGGTGGGAACTCATTTTATCAAAGGTCACACATTTCACCCCACCCCACCATGTTTCCAAACTCACGATGGCGATGACCTCTGACAAAATGAGCCCTTTGTTTACATTTTCAAAAAGTAAGTTCTCTTTATGTTTCTAAATGCATCTGTCTGGTGGCAATCAATATTCACCAGTTATGTGCTCTATCTTATCGTAATCCACTACTGTAGCAGGAATTTTGCTATTTTCTGTAGGTCCCGGACATTGTCCTGAACTGTCAAAATCTGTCGGGAGATTTTGAAAATCAGTCAGACAAAATTTGCCATTGGAGGAGGGATTTGTACGGGATTCTATAACCCGGGAGTTTTCCAAAAATTCAGACCAAGCAGGCCTTGTTCCTGCCAGCTTTGGTGGTCCGTTGGTACCCCAGTGGCAGCATTTTCATGCACTGGTGTGTACACCCATCTAAATAGGATTGGAGTATGGCAATCAAAGTTTGGCCTAAATTGACAGGCAGAGAAAACAAAAAACTTTCGAACAGAGTGGTTCTTTGCCTCGAATCGTCAAGTTCGCGGCAAAAATGGAGGGCAAATGTTGTCAACACCATTCCCAGAAATGAATCTGGCCAATGTCTCGACAAATGTAAAATCTGTCGGATCCAGTCCGACAGCCGACACTTAACAAAATCTGTGCTGTCGGACATGTAACTACTTTGTTTGTCTGTGAAACTATTTGTCTGTGTTCACTTATATGTCTATTTATGTGTCTGTTTATTGTGTAAGGTTATGTTGAACCTTATCATCAAGACTGTATTTAATAAAGTGTCATAAAACCATAGGTTTAACTCTACAGTAAAAGTATAAGTTTTCTGTAAAAACCTTGCAGAATTGGATTTTAGACTTTTTTCAAGTCTTTTTTTAGTCAGGTCTTGTGGCCGTGTATTTTTAAGTAAAATGTAACGAAAAAGAAAAGTTCATTCAAAGCAAAGCAACAGCATCAAAAACATAATGAAACCAAATTTTGTTGGATAAGTGTTACAGTCTCCTGCGTTATCTTCTTTTTGTCATCTGGTCATTTTACAACCTGTCGTATTGTCATGCTTTCTATTGTGCTTGCGTTTGTATCTTAATTATATTTTTATTGTATTTTTATTATATTAGTCTTATTGTTTTTTAAATGGTTCTTGAATAAATCTGTCAATCAATAAGCAATGTGTCTAAATTCTCTTTGTTGTGCATCTCCCAGGACAAGTGCGGCCCTCGAGTGGGTGAGATCTGGCCTTACATCCTACAAGAAATCAGGCCCACACTGGATGAACTTGGTATCTCAACGCCAGAAGAACTTGGTTATGACAAACCAGAATTAGCGTTAAAAAATGTCTATGACATGTGAGCCTCAATTGTTTTTATAGGTGAGTTTTCTTTTTCTAGACGTTTTTCATAGAAGATGATTACAAAGACTGATTTACAGCACGATTCTCAAATCCACACAAGCAAGATACCACTTTACATTATTCACTGTCTCAAATTAGAGAATTTTTACCGCACACTACCGCGGATTTTTTACAATCGCCCATGAGGAATACTTCATACAACTGGAGCAGAAAATGTTATTGCAAGGTCCAGCTATAAGGTTGGATTTGAAACAGTGATCTTTTAATTGTTTGTTGGCAACTCTACTATTTGGCTGCACTGGGGCAACACACGTTCACTGATAAAATTAGCCAGAGTGTAAAAGTTTTATTGAACTCTACATTGGGTGGGCCATGAATTGACAACTTCATGCTATGATAAGATGAGAATGAATTGACAACTTCATGGTATGATAAGATGAGAATGAATTGACAACTTCATGCTATGATAAGATGAGAATGAATTGACAACTTCATGCTATGATAAGATGAGAATGAATTGACAACTTCATGCTATGATAAGATGAGAATGAATTGACAACTTCATGGTATGATAAGATGAGAATGAATCGGCAAAAGGGTAACAAGCTCTATCCAGTCCCCTGTGCAACCTCAGATTACAAGTAGTTTTAACTTGCATTACACGGCATTGTGTGGAACCAGATTTGCCAAGATTGCAGACATGCTACTCACCTAAATAGTGATCAGGTGTAGTCTCCCAGTGCACCTTCTCTCATGGATTTTCGATGTCGACAAATAGTGACTTTTGAAGCGCATCACTTAGATTATTAGTCTATAGCCTTACTCAAATTAGTAAAATGGTGGTTCTGCCTTGTTTTTCTTGAAAATTAAGCAGTGTTACACTACTGGCCACAATAAGTTGGAATCAACAGTAAATGGAGCCATGCGAGCACCCAGCCTAAAAATTAGGGGGACTCAAATTTTTGAGAATTAGCACCTTTTGCTATAAAAACGGATTACGTTCAGAGCCATAAATTTGGCTTTCGCTGAATTCCTGCCTTTTTAGTGGACTTTTGTCTCGTTTTCAGACTTTTTGTTTCTCTGAGGCGGACCTTTTTGCCCACTCCGCTAAATGGGGGGGCTCGTTCGCGTGGGAGCTATTTGCTTGTGGTTATGGATTTTAAAGCCAGGTCCCGTTTCAGTGATGTTGAACCACATCTTCACATATGGTACAGCTGCATTTCGCCGAGTTAATCTGCCTAAAAAAATGGAAATCTTTTAATTACATCAGTTTTGGCCATAGTAGGATCAAAAAAACGGACAATCGCCGCACAGATGAAAAAAGTTCAAATTGATTCAACATTTCGTCTATTCAATAGAGGAAACGGACAAGTCTTTTAGAGTCATTAAATTAGTTTCATAATTGTTCTTACCAGGATAGTATTCTATTTACATAACCGACTCGAGTCACAGTCGTTGTTTATGTGAGCCATTTACAAATACGCAGTTATAGGTTTGGCTAGCCCCAATAAACTTGGAAACGTTTTCGCGAGTGGCTGAAGGTTTCTATGTTGCTGTTGGTTGCAGGAAGATTACCAGACCTTATGTGGTGAGAGTAAAAGGCCCAATTTGGTTTGCTTTGTGTAGCTAATGACAAAAATGTGTTTATTACAGGTATGGCTTAGATGTGTGGCAGTCATCTTCAAGAATAACTTATTGTGTATGAGAAAAGGGACAGACTACTTGCTTACCAAACTTCCACCAACTGATTCTGTGCAGGAATTAAAAGAGTAGTCGTTCGGCTTAGATCACTTGTGGGTGGGAGTTGCTACAAGCCGTCTCAGTAGTCACAGGAGTCCCTGGTTTCGAGGACCAGTTTGATGCATGTTGTTCAGCAGAGAAAACTGATTCTCAAAATGCAGAACCCCCTTAAGTGACTATTACCCATCATGCAATAGACCAGACATGAAATATCACCCAAGAACATTGTACATGTTGTTTTGAGTTTGTGAAACGTGATTTGATGAAGTAAATAAAATAGTTATAAATGACGGTGTTGTTATGTTGGTATTTATTCAGCAAGTGTAAACACATCTGAAATTATGTGACTATTACAAGGGGACTCAATGACTATTACAAGGGGACTCAATGACTATTACAAGGGGACTCAATGACTATTACAAGGGGACTCAATGACTATTACAATGGGACTCAATGACTATTACAAGGGGACTCAATGACTAATATTACAATGGAACTCTTTAATGAGCAGTTTAGTTGTCCAGGGAGGTCAAGGATTCTTCGTTGGCATACCCAGTTTGGCAAAATATAGGATATTTTCCACTTGCATTGCTTGCACTTTTTTCTGACACTGAGCAAGCAAGAAATTTGGATCGCAAGTCTTCAGCATTTATTCCGCTCTGTGATGTACAATGTTCTGTTGCAGTTGGGGCAACACATACATTCTGAACTGTGCACTTGTGTCACTTGCAGGAACAAATAGTCAAATCTCTGTTTTGATGGTTGTGAACACTTAAATCTTTACACACAACAGTGTCATAATACTCTGGAGAGAATGTGGTCACTTGAACCAAGAGGACCACCTGAATTGGTTGCAAAAACTATTGCTTTGGGTTCGCGACGGTTGACAGCCCGAACACGAGCCTTGTGGCGTAAATGAATGCTGAAATTAACCGCACCCATTGACTGTATTAACAAGATAACATATACCACGTGACCGTGCACAGACATTCAGTTATTGTGCTGGCACTGTTACTGCACAGGTATATCAAACTTGTAAGAATTTAAAAATAACTCCAATTAATTGACACAGTGGAAACGACTTGTAACATCCACAAGTTAATGTTTTTATCAAAGCTGCATTTTGACCAGCCCCAGTGGC
>NMRA01000143.1:589771-714918 GCA_002633005.1 Phoronis australis | reverse complement strand
CCCCCCCCCCCCCCCAATTCTCCCAGATTCCATTTGGCGCAGTTCGGGATGCGAATGCTTGACTGGCAAAAAATGCCCTGACTGGCAAAATACTGGCTGCCCCGCCCCCCTCCCTCCAACTAAAAGTCCTGGATCCGCCCCGGGTAAGGCGATAATTATATTTAGGTACCAAGTTCGAAAAGGTTCAGTCAAAGGATCGCGGAGCTAGAGCTCCGCAAACATTATTCGAAAAAAGTCGTCACAGTGCCACCTATAATTGTAGTATTGCGTCCGATTTCGCCGGCAAGCACAAGTGTCCTCGAGCTATTTACTGGGTAAACACCGCATGTACGTAAATTTCAAGTCGTTCAGACGAAAACCGCGGTCTGTAGTACAAATGTGATAGCCTAACAAACTGCAGTTATAATTAACTAATCAACAAAAGAGTAGTCATTTGAGCAGTAATTTTCGAATATCGCGAGAACGGTAATTCGTAGCAGAAAGGGTTTTCAAAATGCTGATAGCGCTTGAAATTATGATCTATTCATATTCAGACCGATCCGTCGAGGGACGCCAAAGATACAGTGATGGAGATCAGTCCTCAAATAACTCGACGGAGAACGGTATTGTGAATTAGAAACGAAACAATTACGATAGCCTTTGGAATGGGCTACCCACAGTTAGTAAAACCTCGGAAAGCTGACCAGAAACAGTGAAGCTGTGGCTCCGTGAACGAAAAAGGGGAAAATGGCCGCCTCAGCACCACCTTGTATCCTATGTCAACCAATAACAAATAAAGGTTCGAAGCCATTCACGAAACACATGTTGTGTGTGAATTTCACGTTGATCTGATAAGAATAATATTATTGTGGTCTGAAGTGCGAACAAAAATACCAACAAAAACAACAAAACAAGTACAGCAAACATCTGGAGCTGCAAAACAGATACCCTACTACCGAAAAATGGAAAATATCGCCTGAAAGCCCGATGATCAAGAACTCTGTCTATCAAAGTAGTTTCAAAAAATTCCATAAAATTCTCGAAAAATTCCAAGTTTTGCATTTTTTTTTAAATTAGTCAAATAGCTCAAAAACGTAAGCATGCGTAGAAAATTGCCATTTTGAGGACAACTTCCACAGCACTTGATAAAAGCTACTTACAGGAGACTAACACATCAAAAATTTCCAAACAATTGCGTCTACAATGCCACCTCTACAGGGCAAAACGCGTTTTGGTCCTGATATCGAAGTGCCCAAACGTAGTGGATGATATTTCCGCTATCTTTGAACGAAAATCAATGATTTACAATACATAAGAAGCACACGTTTGTTACAATAATAGCACAGATTTTCAGCCGTCTACGTTAAAAATAGCGGCCTCTATGAGCATTTGAATCTGAATTCGGAAACAAAATGGCCCCTACGTCCGCCATCTTGAATCCGATCAACAAGCTTTAAGCCATTTACGAGACACACGTTGTGTGTAACTTTCTTGTTGATTCAATAAGATTTGCGCTCTGTAGCGTGCGAACAAAAAACAAACAAAACCGAATGCGCTGATAAAGCAACATACTTGGAGAAAATTCATTTCACCAAGTAATAAATAAAATAGTCATGTCTACAAAGATCACGTTCTTAGATTTTACACACGCGTCGCAAATGATCCTTACGTGATGGTGAAAAGGGCCCCCGGAGGCCACTGAGATTTCTCACACGGGCACAGGGCCCTTGGCATAAACTAAAGATTGTGGCTCATTTCGTATGGAATTTAGCCATTGAATTTAAAGGCCTTCTTTCCATTTTGTGTTACATGTAATTAACGGACGCGGGTCTGGAACTTGTACTATACAGTTTAGACGTACATGTACAATGTAGTGCTGGGCGGGCGATCTTCATTAACTTTTTCTATCTTAAAAGTGTACCTGTTAACAGATATTTAAAACGACTTTCCCATCCATTTCTCTGAAACAAAATAATGCTCTAGCTGTAACCTTGACAACCCTCAAAAGTTAAAAGGATCAACATTTCGAAATTTCTTTTCAAAGTCAGTGCTAAACGGGCATCGTGACCTACGCTTTTAGCAAGTTACACGACAACTGTGGGTAAAGACCAACCACCAAAAACTGTAATATCTTATCTCTGACAAAGAGAATATCAATTTTAAGCAGATTTCGGATATTACGTGTCGTTTAAGATTGACACCGTTGGAGGAAAGTTTGAAAACTCCTTTCAAAGTCTGGTAAATGGACAAGTGTGACCTATGCATTTAGCAGTCCGTTCATGGATTACTAACACGTGATATCTACCAAACTCAAGTGATTAGACTGTTGGAGGCCAGTGGTGATCTGGTTGCATAATACCTCCTTTGACCTGCATCTTGTAACGGGGCTGGGAAGATGTAGTTGCCACAAGCCGAATTGTTAAAAAGTGTTGGAACAAGGCGATAAATGGTTTTGTGAGCATGATAAAGCATATCTGTGGACTGAGTGAGAGAGAGAGAGAGAGAGAGAGAGAGAGAGAGAAAGATATGATTCGTGTGCATTTGCGGTAGTGCTGCTTCATTCGTGTAGACGCGTTCTGTTATCAAAGGACACCCGGCCGAAGACTGCTCGATAGGATACATTTTTATGTCTGGGTCACACTAGAGACGTTGTAGTAAATTTAAGGCAAATGGGACCACATGACAAATGTTCAGCTTCCATTGGAAAATAATCGTTGTCGAAAAAAGACGGCAATGCGAGAAAATATAAATTGGCTTTAAAAGGTGACTCTTACTATTTCCTCCATCTGTACCGCCATTGCCACCGTTGCCACCACCGTCACTGTCACCAGTACCATCAGGGATGTAACGGTTGCCATTGGCGAAGAATCCAGTCTCTTTTTCGTAACTAGGGAAACGAAAAGACCAATATGATCAAATTACCAAGTCTTTCTGGTAAAGTGACTCATCTGTCTCTCGTAAAAATCTTTTTAAAAAGACAACTAGAAGTAACGTTGATGAAATAATCTTTTGCGTCTGACAACGAGCGCCCTACTGGTCAGCCGATGTGAATTTCTGGTAAACTATAGCAGTGATGCATGGACTTGACTTGGAAATTTCTCGCTGCACGTGAGCTGCAATTGATCTCAGATCACTTGAAGGAACACTGAACCCTGCTTTATTATTTCGTTAAAATAATTGTTTGGTCAGCTGTAGTTTATGCCATACAGTTCACTGGAAGACAAAGGTAGCATTTTGTAGTGTTCACAAGGATTGGAAACTAGCTTAAGCGGGGTTTATGCTCTTTATATAATGATTGAATACACCCAGCTGCATGCTGGACTTGTTTTTTCTTTTCTAGCCTGATATACGAAACTCACCCAGGGGGGAAGTTAAACGTTACGTCCCATGTACATCTAGGCATGCCGCAACAGAATCCAGGAATTGGTGGATCCATTTTGCAAAACGAAGGCAGATTCCACTGGAGACACCTGGTGGGAAAGAAAAAGAAACAGAAAATTTGAGAGATTAGATCAAACTGGGACAATTAACTTTAAAATACTGTGGGAACACTGATACGGACATTCGACGATTTGAAATATGGCAAAAATGGACACCTGAGACGGTACCGAATGATACTGAGATAATCCGACCGAAACAATACCACTTTTGAATCATCGCCCCTTCCCATGCAGTCGTTACTGCATTTATTTTTCCACCCTAGACTATACGTGAATGAACAACATTTGAACAGTTTAACGAAATTGAATAAGTAATGGTTAATAGTGGTTATAGATAAAAACCTGACGCACCTGTGCCTGCACTCATAGTTGCCAGCAGCGTCTTTACATGTACAATGATATTTACATCCGTCACTCCACGTCTCGCCCACCTTGTGAACTGTACCATCCGTGTACATGCAGCCTGGAAATAGAGTTCAAAGATATTACATCAATAAACAAAATACAAGAGACAAAATGTCACACGGAAGTGTGACGGCTGGAGTGATGTTTCAAATTTAGTATCAAAATATTTTCAAAGATGTGTTGGAAAGACTCGGTCGCCACCTGGTCTTCTCTATCTCCTCTGATCGTCAAACGTTTTCCCCACCAACAACTTGGTGATCACCACCCGTTGGACTGCCTGAGCCCCTTGTGCCTCCGTAACGTTTAGAAAACCATATGTGCTCTGTTTTTGTCCTGGTTAGCTTATTTCGTGGGACCGTTTGCAGCATGGTAGGCTTTTCTCATGCAAGCTCCTTTAGTTAGTTTAAATTGCTTCCGTAACTGAGAAAAACTCCAAATCGCGGTGGAGGCCTTAAGTTGGTCTGCAATTGTAGATTATCGGACTGAAATAATTACAATCGTAAAGACCACGTGAGTCGTATGATTCTGGTGACAGGCACGTACCTGCTCTCGTATTTCCTCCAGTGCCCCCCGTTCCTGTCCCACCCTCTGTGCCTGTTGATACTCCAGGTTCGGGCTTGTAACCTGTAACCAAGAGGCTTAATTTACAAATTTCATGAAATAGTGGAAATATCCCTGGCTGTGTTCAAGACGAGCTGAAGGAATCCGGGCCACGGCACCGAATGTGAAAAATGTGATCATTGAAGCAAAAAATGACAAGATGGGATTATGCACTCAGGTCAATGGATCCGAATGTTATTAGCTAAAACCAAAATAGTGTCCTGGCCAAAAGCAAATCTGGTGACGATCTGTGCGCATAAATTGAATTGGAATCAAAACAGAACATAACATCACTTGGCAGTACAACTTTCAGCTCTTTTAACCCTATGGTGAGTATCTCATCAAACCTAGCTATTTACCCACATCCGTTTTTATGTGGGCTTAAACATACAGTATCAACCAATCACGCAAACAAAAACATGAATAGTATGGCACAATTACAGATTCTAATTGAAATTTGATGGAATGAAATCATTTTAACATGAGCTAAAATATCCGAAGGTCTTGGTTTCTATGGTCGAAAGCAAACCTGTACAATAGTAGCTCTTCTACTACTGTCACTGATTTACTGATCGAGATTTGACAGTAAACTATACCGGATAATATACTTATACAATGCAAACAACATGGCGTGGGTACAATTTGTCACGCAAGAATGCATTTCATTTTAATTAAAACAATTAGAATGGTGATAGGGTACGCGCGAAAGCGAATATGTCATCTGTATGATTGAATAGCTTGTTGACCAGGTTAGTTACACGACTGTGGGTCATGAGACATTTCCAGTGTCAATACTTTGGTCAATGATCGTCCACGTTTCCGATTTAGCCAGTGTTGTCTAACAGAACATCTGATTCTGACAGTATTAAGTTCTCTCACTGACCGTTAGGATATTTGATCGTATATCCGCTTGGACACTTCGGGTAGCTACAGCAGTTCCCAGGCAACGGTGGACTCAGAGTACAGGCAGGTGGAAGAGTACCCCAGCTAGGACACCTGAGGGAAACAATATAGAAACTATATTGCTTTTTTAATTTTAAAGGAATTTGTTAAAGAGCCTCAAATTACAAATTTAACATCAGACAGTAGACAACTTTTTATAACAGTTGGTAACGCTTGAAATCTTTAAGGTTTCGAAGTTTCGGAACAAAGCTTTTACAGACTATTTGTAAGGAACCAGGACAAGCAACAACGGTTGTAAACATTTGTCTAGTATAGAAATTATGATCAAAAGAAAAAAGGTAAAAAGCATAATTAGTTCTGGTCTGCGCCCGACTAATTTTTGAAGCCCACGCCTCACCGATTAAGGGAAAGATATACCAACCAATTTTAACTGGCATCAGGTGGCTTTTTTGGTATGTGCACAACTAAAATATAGCATCGCTACATCGATTTTAAAAAACACCGCTGATTAGAAACAGCTAACCGGATTTAGTGTTTCGCAACGAGGTTAATTTAGTGTTTCGCACCGAGGTTAATAAGTGTTTGCGGACCGTAGTTAGGTTTCAAACGGATTACCACCTCTGAAAATGTGAGCTACAGTCACATCCCAATTGCTTTGCCTGAAATGACACTCCACTGAAATTACACTGTATAATTCTCAGCCGACCAAACCTTGACAAGTCCTATAAATGAAATGTTGACGACAAAGTCATGTTGGAAGCATACAATACATGTACATCGCAATCACCTAAAATTGTCACTCATAGGGAGGTTGCTGAAATCAACATTGCAAGTTACCAAAGTCATCGATTATTTAAATTGCGATAATAACATTATCTTTAAACTTGGCTTACGGTAGTGAGGTAGCGAAGTAGGACATGAGGTAATTAAGCAAGCACCATTTTCACTGATGAAGGCCAAGGACAACTTGTTTACATCAGCCATTGAAAAGCAAGGTCGCTGATAATAGCTGCGCTGTGTTTACAAACGAGAGAGAGGACTTGCTTGGTATTATAAAGCAAAAAAATGAAACATGGATTTTATTTTGCAAATCACTCCAAATGCACGCACTATCCAGCCTCCTCAAGACATGCCTGACCACAAGCTATCCCATGAGCCTTCGCGCAGGAAGTAACTCGCACATGCGCAATGCGTAGTTCGTTTGCGCTGCAAATCCACTATTCCACACGAGTTCTGTTAGAAATCCTAAGCTATTGATTTGACTGAAATTGAAAGTATTAAATATAAAACGGCGTAGTATTTTGATTGTTATCAAACTTTAATTAATAAATTCTTAAGTGCAGATTAGCTATTATATAAGAACAAATAAACTGGTGTTTGGAAACAGTAGAAGATAAAAACAAATACTTTGAGGAATATGAAAAACGCCTATTCGTACCAAATTATTCGATACTTTCTCGATTTTTCTACTTTGAACTTTTCTTGGAGAACTATATCTATATAATTGTTTTCAAATCAACATGAAATAATGACTGTCAGCAACAGGTTTATTTAAATTGGTTGCCAAGGCAACCATTTTTCGATTTTCAATATTGTTCTTCTGGTTTTGATATCCTATACCAGCCATAAGTGTTTGCTTTTAGACATATTTTATGCAAATCTATTGCATAAGCTGTAGGCAGCGTTTATGTTGTTAAAAAGGCTATTTCCATTTTTGTGTTCGTGAATTGCCCCTGGCTGGCAACCATTTTTGAATTATTAAAATAGTTCTGTTGGTTGTAATAAGTGTTTGCTTGAGGCAGTTTAAATTTTTCAAAGCTCCGTTGGCATGTGATGTTCTCTGTTTCAATTCAAAAAAAATGTACGGTTACCATGGCAACAATGCACATTCAAGCTAAGCAACTCCCCGTTTTATGGAGGTTCATTAAAATGCTTTGAGCACGGTTGCCTGCTTGTAACATGACTGCCATCAAGCCTAAAATTGGTGTTTTGGCTGTCAGAATACCCGGTGGTTACCATGGTAACGATGTCCAAATCAGCTAAGCAACACTCCGAAGTTCAACGTAGAATCTCCCAAGTGTTGTGGACACAGTTGCCTGCTTCTAACGTGACTGCTCTTAAAATCTGAAATTTGCTGATTTTAGTCGGCTTGATAGCTAGTTACTATGGCAACGGTGCATGGTTTAGCATGGCACCACTCACAAGTTTCAAGACAGGGTGACTATAAGTAATTTGAGCATGATCGATTGCTTCTAACATGACTTTGCCATGATCAAATCTATTGTTGATTTTGTCCGGCTGATTAAATTCCTATGTTGACGAGCGGTGACAAACATGTTCTCAGAACGCGCTATTTCAGAGGGGATCGTACTTAGCCTTGCACTGCCATTCCCCCGTATTGCCGTCATTGCAGACACACGAATAAGTGCACCCATCATCCCAAGTCTGTCCCTCACTGTACGTGTTTCCTTTGTATGAGCAGCCGTTGCCTGAAATGCGCATTATATTCCAATTATCACTTTGGAGCACGCCATTAGCAGGGAAGAATATCCAATTTGACTTTCTGTGGGCCTCGCCGGTACCGGGTGGTACAAACAAAAGTATATTTGGTATAAATACGTGGGCATTAATATCTGAAAATTATTTGATGTTCTGTCTGACATACCATTGCATGGACGGGCTGCTTAAAATAAGGTTTCTATAAACCTACCTTCCGCCAAAAAACAAAATTTGGTGTATGTTATTACCATACTAAAAAGTTGTGTCGTCTTATTCCTTAATTAAACGTTATTTCTGACCTTAGGAGAAGCTGGGAGCTTGTTTCTTGTGTCAAAACTAGAGTCTGCGAGTTAGCTTGACCTTGGCTCGTTATGCATGACCTTATCGACAAGTCTGGGCCGTCACTCAAATAATTATAAAATCAATAATTTTTACTCTCGGTAAAAGTATGTATTTTCTGAAAGTATTAAGTCTGTAAAATTTGATTTTTGGTTGTTTACTCATATTCCATGAGATGGATCACATGACCCTGCCTTCTTAGTAAACTTTAGCAACCACATTCACAGCACAACAACGGTATCAACAACAACCCCAATTTGAATATCAATTGATACAAGTGTTTGGAATGAACCGTTGCACTCAAAAAACGCAGTTACATTTTTTAAATTATCATTTCGTCTTAGGTGTTAATCGTGTAGTTCAGATTTTTCCATGAAAGACTTACTCCTTATGTAAAAATGGACAAATTTAAAAACAATTCCTACTGTGGTTTTGGAGAACTTTGCTTAGAGTCTGAAAGTTCACAAAAGCTCCCACCAGCCGTTCCTGAGATATGATTTTGCGAAGTTAACCAAATTTGAACATTTTTGTTGGTTTCTACATAAACTTAACTGTGAATTCTTTTCAAACCCAAAATAACACTTTTTATGGGAAAAACATAATTGGAGGAGGAAATTCAGAGGAAATCCATCGAGGACGTGCAAGCTTCGTGTGAACGACTTGTCTATTAACCGATACACTGTTGTCGACATGCGCTCACAACTACTGGACTTGGTGTAAGTCTAACTTAGGAGCAAAGTTAAAGAAAGCCTGTTATCTTATTTTGTACCTTGGCATTATTTTTTGCGTTTTATTATTATTCATATTTAAATTACAAAGCACAAACTATTTCCCAAACCTTGAAACGTCATTTGTCTCGTGTAATCCTGGAATGGCAACGATAGTCTAAACAGTCTGAACACCGGTTAATTACCTGTAATAATATTTCTGATGCCCACAATTTGCTTCCATAAGCCACGATGGAAAAGTTAAGTTCAATAACACGTACCTGCGCGTTTATGGACAGTCTTTGAGTTGGCGTAGGCCAGCAAAGCCCCGACAATCACTATCAGACGCAGACTAATCATAGTGGGTCAGGCGTGTCTGGAGCAGTCACGAGAGATGGCGAGCTTTTAAATCAAAACTGAGATAACATTTTCAACGGCGGATCCAGGAAGTTGTGTGGGGGAATCGTTGACGTTGAATACTACGTCTTAACCCGGCCAAGAAACCATCTATGTTATAAGACGGATTTTTGCAACAAGCTGCCTCAGTGAGACTGTTGGCGAATATCGTTGCCAACTGCTCTGTTTTTAGCCAATCCCTGTATCTTAACAGTCACCGTGTACCGCTCTGGAATCTCCCGTTGTTTAAATAAAGGTTTCAAATGCTGAAACTATTCGCTTAAGAATTCGAGATGTGTACAAAATGCCAGCTTTTACATTGCCAACTAACCTCCAATAGGGGTCTAGCCTACGACACAATCGGTGTCGATGGTAAGGGTGGTAGGGGGCTATGGAGGAATGTTGGTGCGTTACTTTCGTTAACAATCCGGCTGCTCACTAGAGGCCGGGACGAGGTTAAGGTAAAACCACTATTTTAGATGGGAAATTTTGTCCTTGCTTGTTAAAAGGTATGGCTTCGGGGATTTTTGTTTTGTTTTTTACTTGTTCGTAACCCCAGAGGGGAGGCCATCCCAACCCTGCCCCCACCCCTTTAACACCGCCTGTCAGACAACGAAGCTACATGTACATGTATGTAACATTTGACTCATTCTCGCCAACATTCAGTATTGAAAGATCAGGTCAGGCCCATAAAGATGCTAGCCAAGGCAGGTGATTTAGTAGGCCCAAAACAAAGTATAAGAACGCATTGGCGTTGATTTGGAAGTTAAAATACATGTGTGAAGTAAGTTGATGTGTAGAACAACAAAACATGGTTCATAGCTGCTTGAATGTGATTTGAATTACACTTTACGCGAAGTCTCGCGCCAGCGCGAGAACACGAAGCACACAACGATAAACTGCTAGATGTATCATGTTCTGCTTGCTGGAGAGAACTCGATCCTTGTGGATTTAGTGGAAACAACGGCATCCATAGTCGAACTAAGAATGTCCTTATGCCGTGGGTTTGTAAAAATGGTACAATAATTAAAAGTAAATTGGATTTCGGTTAGCTTACAGGGTTCAATATTTCCTAATTATCATAAGCATTATTTTGCATATTGGCTAGGGCAGTACATCTATTTCTATTTAGTACTTGTTTGCAGAAAGCTACCTGCCTACCGTTATATTCCATGTGTGTGCATTAATATTTGTTCTACAACTTCTATTAAGACTGGCCATACATACAGTATTTACATCAAACTGAACATGCTTGTCAAAAGTTTAGAAAAGTAGTTACCTAGATAATTCATAATAAAGATTTCAACCACAATAAGACTAACATTGAAATCAGTATGGAAACATGCGACATACCCTTAGATATTTTCGGTAGCGTAACCCAGATATCGCGTTACATGTATTAAGATAACGATTTTAGCCTCAAGTTAGAGAATGTATGCCGATCCAGAAGCCAACTGAGCATCTGGTCGTTCTCCCTAAACACTAGGCCAAGTATGGACGCTATCTTTAAGGCTTGTCTGTCATAGATAGCTTCCCCCCGTTATTTTTATGTACATGTATACTGAACCGCTTCGCAATAGAACTGTACACTGCGGGGAATGCCACGACGAAAATCTTTTGGTCGACCGCCGCTTCGAAATTTGAAGAAATCTGTTATTACAATTCCGACGCATCACCTCAAATGACTGCTTGGTATAGTGTTTGCGTGTGAGACATTTGTCAGTTATAGCTTGAACCCGGTAGAGCGTAGGCAACACGTAGCCCCTCGGTTGGCCGGTAAGGGGCTTCAATACTTCCCATCGCTTTCTATTCGAATTTCGTCCTGTGTATTTCAAACGGGCGGTAGGCCAAATCCGACCACCGATTAGGAATTTTCACCTCGTCAAAAATACATTCCACACTTAAAACTATCACTTAAAAAAGCGCTTACTTTCTACACATATCTTCAACGAAGCATAGTTACGAGAATTAATGTGACTGGCGAAGAATTCCAACTCCACTTTTTCACCACGCGCGCGATAACCACAAAGTATTTCAAGTGAGTCACGTGAGTTAGGCAAAGGCTAGCGCGAGACTGAGCGAAACGCGTGACGCTGGCGCGTGACACTTGCAAAATAACATGGGAAGGTATCACGTGAAATTTGTAAGATTTGTGTCTCTTGGACTTTTTATTCGTCAACATGCGTGATTTCACGTAACTTTCTCAAAATGGCACCCGAGTAAGAGAAACTCGAACGATTTTCATCGATTCTTCAAATTATCTTGACTGAATCGTCTCCAGACTTATGGTATGTGTTAATTATAACTCCATGTGCATATATGCATGTTTCATTTGATTTTATTTCCTGTATTTTGACATTCGTAACTTTTTGTGGGAATGTAGGCCTACTATCGCCCCTGCATCTCTGCGGCATCAAGGGCGATGTAATTGCCTAGGTAAAGCGTTGCTGCAAATGAACTGACCTCGTGCAATAAATCATGTGCCTGCCCATGCCGGACTGTGCGCGGCGGAGAACGCCATCTTGGTCCCTATTTAGAAACGCGTGTTCAGGTTAGCTGCATAGTTGAAGTTACTCATTGGGACATTGAAACTACAGCGTTGTATCCGTGTAAACGTTGTGTCCGTGTCCATAGGCATTGAGTGTTTGAAAAAATGACACTTGTGGACAGGAATATGTTAAGTAACAAACTAGGCGCCTTGCAACACTATTCGACCATCCCAGGTGAGCAACGACTTTCTCCCAAGACTCAAATTAGATCCGAGCTCGGTGGTCAAAAATAAAGAAATTCCGTGAACATTTGGAATCTTTCATTTTTGACAACCACGTTCACGGAAAAAAATATGTGACGGCAAATCCAAGACAGCTGTAGGGCCTACACGCCTGGAACAGTCTCAAATAGGCCCTCAAATACTAAGTTCCCTAAATCTTCTGCGTATAGGTGTCCTAGTTTACTAACAAATAACATGTTTTGCTATCTTATGAGCTCTTCTTTGACTAATGGCCTTTCTAAAACTGAGCCCCTTATTTCAATGGCAATGAATAGGACATCGGTTTTTAAATTAGGGGCGTTGTGTGAAAAGTTACGTGTATGTTTTCAAACATATTGAGAAGTCGAAGTAGAATTTAGTCTAGATATCCATCAAAGTCAAACATGAAAACAAAACAGGATAAAAAGGTTCAGTCAGTGTTTTCATAAGTCCACGAATGCAGTTAAAATTAAAAGAACATAGCGAGTCTCTATTTAATTTGGGGTTGTTTCACGCAACAGAACACGTCGCCAGGTGAAAGCAAACTGTTATTTTCTTACTTTTGATAAGTTGCTGTGGTCATCATGGATTTTGAATGTAGGCCTCCATGTGATATCTTGGTTTGAGAGCATTAGGGCGCCAAAATTCATTAATTGTGTATTTACAGGAAAAGTATTGACCAACTTCGTTTTGACTTGTTAGATCTCAGAAGTGGACACTTAAGTTGGTAAAAATTTAGGAGAACCCTGACTTTTTAGCCGCCGCCCCCTCCCCCGCCTCCTGAATCCGCACCTTGATTTTGTCCGAAGCATACGTTGTGAGAACATGACACGTGATGGCAGGTATCAGGTAAAAAAGCATGGTCACGTTACATTAACCTTTTCAACATTGTCAAGCATCCATCACTTCAAATGAAATGCTTCAGGTGTTAATTCAGGTGTCGACACTTGTTAACGGCATTTTACTCCTGCAAGGCATCTCACGACACAAAATGAAATGTCAAATTTTAATCACTTCGAGAGCTGCATACATGCACAGCGCACATGAGGTGAGGGTCGTAACCAACCAAAGTCCGGGTGCAATTTCACCACCTCTGCTGAGAGCTGCCTGCTGGCAGTTGAAGACCCAACACATAGGCGGATTTAAGGGATGCCCAGGGAGCCNGGGGGGGGGGCGAAACGGAATCGCGTTCCCGTTTTTTTTTTGTTTTTAGTCCACCGATAGCTTTTCCAAACATTCAGGCCGCCGCAACCTTCCCCCTGTGTTGCACATACAATCGCGCTTTGCCCAATTCCCCGAGGCAACATGTTGGGCCCCCCCTTACGATATCCTAGATCCGCCGCTGCAACACCCCATCCCCTGCAAGGAGGGGTCTGTTTTTCTTGAATATAGACTTCAGGCATAATCTTTGTACAACACTCCTAGTTTCTGAAAAAAGATTTCACTAAGTAGTTATAAGCACTTCACAGTTCAGTATGTGTAAATAAGGTTCACTTTCGTGAACACATGGTTTATTTTAGTGCTATCTTACTTTTATGTTGTAGCGTATTGTAAAAAGGACTGGCGTTCAGTTTACTGAAGTAAACTATGAATAATAATTTACATGTATGGAGTTTATTATTTTCTGAAACTGCATCGCTCAAGTGAGATGTAATTATTTTTGGGACGCACGACCAAATTTCTGACTTATTTTTAAGTCATTGTTCATGAAAGGGGCTCCTGGTTTATTCCAGGCATGAAAATTTGTTTCTACATGTACAGTGATTCACCACCGAATGGAGGAGTACAGCTGGATATCTGGGAGAGCAAAGGGGATTGCCACCCGTTGAAGGCGGGATGGGTGACAAAAACTCTCAGTTGTACTCGTCTTTGCCTGGCAGAAAGATACACAGCTGCCAGTTCCCACCACTTGCTATGTGCGTGAATGATGTTATTTTAATCTGAAGCAGACGATTATAAACGTCACTTTTGGGTCACCGGAAACAGTCGAGTGTATAAATAGGCATTCATCTCACAGCATTACAATGAACTTTGACCCGAGGTTGCGAAATAAGAGATAAAACGTGATATTGATAAAATCATCGTGGCAAGCTGGCCTGAGCTAAAGGAAGGGACATTGTGGATAAACTGGGTCCTTTAATTTTAGAAAAAAGACATGAGCGACACATTTTATTTAAGTCTTGATGCGCCCGTGCTTGGAAAAGAAAATGGAGTTGGCGAAGAAATGTGGACTGGTTAAATCCTCAATGTATGGTCACGTGATGGTGTAAACATGTTAAATTACACGTGTTTTAATAATGGGTGATGTTGTAAGTCGAGGTTGCTGTGCCGAGTAAATAAGTATGTCAGTAATGCAGTTATGGACTGAAGCGGCACAGCTTCATCGGCTAATGACATCGTGTACTTTGCCAACTATATGCGCATGTACGTATAGGACTAAAACCAAGTGCCAGTGGCTGATTTTGACCCTATCCCTTCCCTGGGTCAATATCAGAGCCCTTGTATACACAGCTGTCTCGGACACCGGAAAAAAGCATAACTGACAGTGGAAAGTTCACTCTATGGGGTTTCTCAAAAATGAAGAAAATTAACAAAGCCATGTCTTTTGACCTTGTTACATTCATCGTGAAAAAATTGAGGTGCCAAAAATGACCAAAAAGAGCGATTTTGGCCATATTTTATCTCAAATTACAAATCCACTTTAGTCTCAGCCCCGGTGCAAGAAAAGACTAGACCATCATCCGAATGCTCCTTCACTCTAGATTGCAGAAAAAATAGGTTAAATATGTCATTACAAATCAAATGTTTGACAATTTTCCCTTTTAATAGGCCATCAGTGCGCCCCGGCAATCTCTGATTTTCTATCTATTTTATGCTTTCCACCTCATTCTACTACTAAGCACATAACAGATATCTCCAAATATTAAAACTTGAAACATTCGTGTTATTGGTGAAATTGTGAAACGTAAACAATCAGTGTAACGGTTGTTTGAACACTCTTCCACAACTCTGTTGAGGAGAGAAACAGACGTGGGAAGTAACGTATGTATATTAGATACATTCGCTCATGAAAGTATAAAACGGAAGAGTGGGCCAAAGCATTTTATGAGAAATTAAACTTCATGGTTGGTTTGAAAATGATTAAGTTGTGTTACACCCCGTCAAATGAAGGTCGAGATATGATTTGTTTGCAAAAGATAAAGCAATTTATACATGCTATTGAACTTGAGCAAGATGAGGAATGGAGCATGCGCATTGAAACAAAACAACACAACAGGAAAATACTGTACATCAAACTCTGGTATTTATGTTTGCACTACACAGTTCTGGTTATGAGGGGAAAATTCCGAAATGCACCTGTCATGGCTGAAATATTTTTTATTTGCGGAAAATAAATTACGAATATCTCTCACCCACAGAGCATAAAATAAGGAGTTTGGTGGTCTCTGGGCTTCAAAGAAACTGGTAGTTCTGGTGGCTTGAGACTTGGGAACAAGGTCCTGAAAGAGCGTGTCACTTTATGCGCTGAACAAGGTCACGAAGAATAACGAATTGTGCATAATTTGCAAAAATAAGAAGTCATTAGTCGTCCAAATAAGGAGCACGGGGTTTAGACCACTTTTATTTGAGCAAGTAGTCTAAATCAAACATTCGCTTCTTGCGCATTTATACGCGCCCCTTGAATATATCGCGTTGTACGCAGGCCACGTGTGAACAATGCATGCGACGGATCTATTGGCTATTTAATGTGCAAGTGAGTGCGTACTTGTGTGTGCGTGTGCATATACGTGCGAGGTTAAGAATGGCATATGTCGAGACCGGATGAAATTAGACAATGAACAAACAGGTAAAACGCTTTAGAATCTGGTAAAAATATTTATTAAAAAATAGCTTTCGAGCCTCAATGGGTGAATCTCGAAGACTAGTGCTTTTCAGGGGTTGGAATGAACAATGATAAAAAGGAAACATTTTTCAGGTGATATTATCGTCCCACAAATAAATAGGCGTGTGTGATAGAAATAGGTTTTGCATGAATAAAGTCAAACTACTGATAAAAAGAGACGAAAGAAGAGAAATAGGAACCAAAAAGAGGAAATCCTCTTAAAAGAGGAAATTCCAAGGCGTGGTTTTTTAATGTGATTTGCATACTAGTACTGTAGATCTATAGGGATGTATACGGCGTAAATCCACCTACAGCATTTTCTGAAGCCAGAACGTTCAGTTAAAAGATATCCATGAATACACGAGAGTCTACGGCGTCCTCCTCCTCAAATTGTTCGCAGTTTCCGTGTAAAAGCCCAATTTTTTTCTAAAAAAGTACACGTATTATAATTCTGCCTTTTACCGGCCTGCTCTCATTTGTCTACCATATTTCCGAAAATTTACGAAAATTCCCGGTGTCACAATGACAACGTGAGTAACCCGAAATTTTATTGTTGTGGGATACTCAAACTAGGGTTAGGCATAAGCAAGTTCCTCTTGTTATCTTATTATTTGAGTGGACGTATTTTTGGCAGCTGAGTGAAGCCGTACCTGCCGGTCAGAAAATCCGTTCGTGGTTAAGGCGGTTACTAGTGAAAATCGAAAAGATCTGCCTTTCAGTTGGACGCATTTACACAAATTAAATCGGCATCAAACCGCCTTCTGAAAAAAGTTTTGATTTAGGCAACTTAGTCTTGCATTTTCCTTTACTCAATGTAGACTTGATTTCCGTGCCTGTTTCTTTAGACCTAGGTTCCTAGTTTAGACCAAGCTCATAAAATTTCAGGTCATCAACGATGTTACGTAGGGCATGTTGCTTTCTAGCTGCTTCCGTTAGCAAAGCCATTGAATAGAATCAAATAAATGTTCTTGGTTCAGTGGTTAATTTGCCTGGGCCTCACAGCTACACTATTTGGATTTCACAAATCATAGACTGATTAATGAGACTAAAGGTGGTGAACAATTTGAGGACAATTGTATAAATTAAACACTTTCCAGCACAACTTAGTGCCAGCATGCTGTTCAGTGCCAAGGATTTTCAACACCTTCTTTACTCAGTGCATTCAACTAATACACATCAAATACCATGTTGTTGTCTTTAAAAATTTATTGTGTCTGAAAACACACAATTACACATTTACTTCAACACTTCCATCAGAGCCTGTATGATGACTTGTTATTAAGCATGGTTTGATGAACCTGGCTGAGGTCTACTCAATAAACAAACCATCTCGTTAGTTTCAACATTAAATAATGAACGCTTAGTTTTCTGGAAAATCAGGAAAAACGTGCTTTTAAAATTACCACCGCATTTCAAAATAATTGCCACAAATTGAACACAAGTACATTCAACACATATAAGAGGATGTCAGTCTTTTATTCCTCCACGTAGCCCGGGGGGTACTGAATAGTGACGCTGGAGGGACAGTCTGGCTTGGGGCAGCACTTCCCTGGCCTGGGCGGGCCTATCTTGCAAGATGACGGGAGGCTTGTCCACGTAGGGCACCTGTATTGAGGGCAACAAAATACATCAGATTATGGCAACCAGTTGACTAGTAGGTGACATGACTCACATTCAGGGCTGGCTATTCAGATTCTGAAGGGGGTAATAAAACACTCGTTTTACCAGAGAGGCACATAAACCAATTTTAAGCTGTGTTTAGTTACACAGTCGAACAGCTTTTACTGACCTTGCAGGTAAATTTCAAAAGGTCCATTGTTTGTGAACAGGACCAATGATTTACAACTGTCAGCACAACTCAAAGCCACTAAGCAAACTGAAAATTGTGATCACCTATTGCTTACAACATGCTAAGCCTATCAATGATTCAGTAAGGTAAGGATACGCCCAGCGTTTGATAGAGCTATCGAAAAGTAAGTGCCTCAAAATTATAAGGACACGGTAAAGCTCACTAAGCGAAATGTCATGATGTTGTCTACATCAAATAAACATTTGGCTTCGTTTATAGCATGATTTGCATAATTCAGCCTTCACTAAAATTTTATTTGATAAATTTTGAGCACTGATCCAATTTAAAAAGTCCCTGAAATTGAAACATATATAAGCACTAGCCATTGCTTTTCTCCCAAATTGAAGTTATTTGAACAAAACTACGAGAATCTTATATTCACATGAAATATTCAAATCCCCAAGCTTCACTTACAGTCCTCTACACGTGTATCGACCAGTGGCGCCATCGTCACATGTACACTTCATGGACGACCGTGTACAGCCTGTTTTCCATGTCTCGCCTTGCTTGTACTTGCTGCCATCCGTGTACGTACAGCCAGCCGCTGGAAGGTCAAAAGTCAAATTTTAGAGGTTTAGTAATTTATATTCTGAGTTGACCTTAACAGGAACAAAAATAAGACTGTGGAGTCAGTATTAGGTTTCACAATCCATGTTTTGTCCATAAGTTACTTGTTGCGTAACTGTTGTAGAATAGATACCATTCTGTCCAGAGGATACAAAAGGTGGAGATTCATCTATGGCGACATTTGTTTGTTCCAAAGAACAAACAGGTGATCTGATCTATTATGACTGTTCGGAGGTGAAAATTGTGGACCAGGCAAAACAGGTGACGCACCCACCCCTGCAGTGTTCTTTACCTTCACACTGCTTTTTTGAATGTTTATGAAGTAGTCAATACAATAAATATACAGACCCAAAAAGTACCAAAAGGTATTGTATATGGACTTAACAGTTCAATAAAAAGGAATATACAATTATAAACACAAACATTAAATTGAAAAACTAACGGTAAGACTAAAACTTTACGGCTAGGGGACAAAAGTAGTAAGAAGTAATTCAGTGTTCCCATTGGTGACTTGGCTAAATCACCACTCTCTTTTTGAAGTAAGCTTGTAGACGAAATATGTAGCTGTTAAATAAAACAGGTCAACTCTGTCAATCAATCATTGACAACTCAAAGAAAAGCCATTTTTCTGACATTCAAACAGCTTTTCTGAGTTTTTACTTCCACAGTCCGTGACTATAAAGTTCAGCATCAACTCAATCCATGCAAGTTTCAAACCCAAATCTAGTTAAACTATCACTTGAAGTAAAGGCTTAAAGAGGGAAATTTGGCATCAATCCTATTGTCCAATGTGAAAGAATACAGGCAGAGTGCCCCAAACGACCCAGAACAAGTATTATGGACAAGGAAGGAGTTGCCGGGAAATGACAAAACATAGACTGGGCATTTCTCCTGAATTCCAATACACAAGATTAGTGCAAAAGCATGTAGGTGCCCGTACCCCTTCTGGATCTGCCACTGACCACTTTTGACCTCTTTTGAACACTTCATTATGCTAAAAAGAAGGCATTGCACAAGTAGTGGAGAATTTAGAGAAGACTCACTAGAGGACACCACAGTTCTTCCTGTGTCAGTGATGCTCCCTCTGTTGAAATAAATGTTCTTGTTGTAACCTGACGGGTAGCTGATGGTGTAACCAGTTGGGCAAGAGGGCTCCGAGCAACACTGCGCACCCATAGGGGGCATGATCCTACACACATCTGGCAAAGACCACGTGATGCACCTTAAAAAAAGTGAAGTCAAGTTACTGTATTGCACATTTCACTTCAAGTTATGTGAGCCAGAAACAAAATTCAGGTCTTAAAATACTATGGCTCCATTCAAATTTATAGACTCTGGCACTGATACCGAATCTTATTACAGCTGCAAAGATCGTTTATTTATTTCATACAATTACATTTCCTTTGACTCAAATATGTCACCACACAATAAGTTGCAAGGCTGAAGCCAAAATATCACATCCAAGATTTGCTGTGAAATAAATACCACACTTGCTAAGATCCCAACCAGCATGGAAATCTAGGCCATCCAAGCCAACATTGTATTCATTCATGAAGCTAGATGACCAGATAAGATGTATATATTGTGGTCACTTGAAATCAACTAATTACTGGGAGTATTGTCACACAAAAGATGTTGGCCAGTCGATAACACAGAAGGGTTCATTACTGTTCAATTTGTTGCTGGCAGTCTTGGTGCAGACTTTGAATATGGAAATTGACAAGCTGAATGACAAACCAATCAGTGTTCATTTGACCCAATTTGAAAGTGTCACCCTGCCACTAATTTCTTTCACACAAAGCATTTTCCTGTCTCCACTAAAGAGGAACGTTTCAACAAGAGATGACAGAAGGGACCACACAACAGCGAGAACTCATGGTTTGCCAAACACTATATTTAGAGACAAATAATTCTTGCTGCGCTGAACAAGACAACATTACCTGGCATTACAGGTGTACTGTCCAGTAGCCCCATTGATACAGGTACAGATGTAACTACAACCGTCCTCCCACTGTGAATTCTGGCTGTACACCTTGTTGTTGAATAAGCAACCCGACGCTGGAACAAATCACATGATGATGTTTAAAGCAAGCAGTAGAGAGCTTAATCAGGCTTTAATGTTCCATTACTCTTGAACTGAAGAAAACGATGACAGGTCAAGAGATTGTGTACAAAGTTATGATGGAAGAATGCTGCAGACTTTTTTATATCACCACTATGTCACCACTATGTCACCACCATTTGCAGTCCTTCAAAAAAACCAGACAACAAAAGATGAAAAATAGGCCAGTAAGATACTGCTGTCATGAAGTGCTACCAAATCATTCCATTTTCTACGTAAAGACCACAAAACTGCCACGAACACCAGAATAGCATTTTTAGAACTGACTAAGTCCAGCTAGGCTGTAGTAAAATTTATTTACCATCAGATGACAAAACTACTTTTGAGACATAGACAGATTACAGACTCGTTCATAATGAAACTACTTTAGAACTCTTCATTCAGTTGGAGTCACATGAACGCTATGTTCACCTGTTATCAACTTTCTGCAATACAGGTAGCAAATAACACTTCACTGAGAGAACGCCAGCGTTTTGTGCTAAGCACTATAATATACATCCTAGACTTGTTCAGATTACACAGAAAATACAACCAGAACTGGGTTATCATATTTTGTTTGCTGTATTGAGGAATTAGTCGCTTTAACAAGATTGTGTTTTGTTTATCCAGTGTAACTAGAACCAGGCCAACAGAGGGCACTACTCACTGTATCCTGTTCCAGCTACTGTAGCAGTACCAGACCGGGTGCTAAGTGACCCACTAACAGTCTTTGTACTTCCTGTGCCACCATTACCACCGTTGCCAGTTCCACCGGGAATGTAACGATTGCCGTTGCCGTAGAATCCAGTCTCCTTTTCGTAGCTGAGGACACAAAATAAACGTTTTGAATACATTTTCCAATTAAGTACTGAATGATCATCACCAACATGTCAGCATAATTTCTAAAATCTATCGTTCTATTTACACAAACCTCTAGCCTAATTATATTGGCATGACATTTCAGTCGGTGACTTCTCTGGCTATCTTCATAGGACTTGTATACAGCATTGTTAGAATGAACACGGGTGTAAGGTGCACTCGTGCTACTGATGAGCACGAGTTTCTTTTTTTCTTAGCACAAGCTATACAGTTAACACATAATGTGTTTCCGTCAAACTGACACAATGTCTGAAAACCTTGTCAAGCATAAAAATGAAAACTCCTTGTAAAGTCTGATAAGTCTACAAGCCAGTGTAACTGAATCCTAAGTTAGTAGATGTCTGCAAGGATGCAATGGATGGCTGCACAATCTGCTTTGTCACCGTATAAGTCATTGAAATAACACGCTTGAATTTTGCTGCCATGACTATGGCTCACCTGCATCGAGTTTCAAGTGAAACGGTACACCTTGGATGTTTTACTCCAAGTTATTGTTAGCAGCGATTCCAAGCATTTACATTCATTTGTAACAAACACAATAAGGAATGTTTTCAGCTGAAAAATGCTTCTATCTCAGGGAGGGTGAACTATATGCAACTGATTCAGTAGGTTACACAACATGGTTTGGCTACGATCACTAAAAATGACAATATGAAACTCTTTCTACAAGAAACTTACCCAGCAGGGTAATTGATCTTGACGTTGCCTGTACATCTAGGCATGCCGCAGCAGAAGCCAGCGATAGGAATGTCTAGTCGACACTGAGCAGGCAGAGTCCACTGGAGACACCTGATGGGTAGGGAAAAAAACATGAAAAAGATGAACCAAACTGGAAAAATTGTACACACACAAAGTCAGATGACAGCGGAAGTACTATCATCCAGCCATACAAGCACCAAAGTTGATGTCAAGCTGTTGTAATAAATTATGGTGCACAGCATTCCCTCCCAGGGAAATCACTTGAAGAACTCTAAGACTTACGTTAGACATGTGACACAGGCAACACAACTAACCGTTATTTTCCAAACTTGGCATGTAGAATTTTTGTACAATCGTTTTCCCATCAACACAAAGTAACGTATCGTGCTTGAAACACGCGGTAAGCTCCACCTATTGCCCATACAGCAATATCAGCACGTTTATAACATCTCTTACTAAGTGAGTACTCCATGAGATTTCAGACTGTGTCTGTTGTTTAGCTCCTTGCAACCTTTTCTTCAGACTCTGGCCTGCTAATACAGTAGGCCAGCAGGTTATCGACCACCACTGGAACAGTTTCTGTTCAAGTCATTACAAAAGTGATACTAATAGTCTGCTCCATAAAAAGGGAACTCCGAACACCAACATTGGTGATTTGGGGATTTTTGCATGAATAGTGATGGCAAGAAAAAGTTAACCCACATGTGCCTGTACTCATAGTTGCAATGAACAATTATCTCGTCACCTCTGCCTGAACTCGTAGTTGCCATGAACACTTATCTCACCTGTGCCTGTACTAGTAGTTGCCATGAACAATTATCTCATCTGTGCCTGTACTCACAGATGCCGTGAATAATTATCTCAGCTGTGCCAGTACACGCAAAAGCTCAAAACAGTTGACTCACCTGTGCCTGCACTCATAGTTGCCAGCGGTATCCTTACACGTGCAGTAGTATTTACAACCATCAGCCCACGTCTCGCCCACCTTGTGAACTGTACCATCGGTATACATGCAGCCTGGCAACAGAGATACAAGATATCACAGCACTGAACCGGGGTTAGACAGAACACACAGATATGAGATTGAAACGGGGGCTATACCATTAGCCAGAAGGCAGGATATCACAAAGGAATACAAAACAAGGACTGCTATTAAGACAGAAAGCAAGGTGTCACAGCATGGCTACAACATATACCATAGCAAGATCCCCAAACATCATTATCGGTGGTTCGATACATGCCTTACACCAGACTATGGTCGAGTAATTGGTTTCAGCTCAGAATACAACTTTTTTGTTAACAAATTAGTCTTAAGATGGAGCAGTCAGTAGAATACACAAGTCATACACAGCTATAGGCGAGTTAAATTTGAACATTGTGCCTTTGTGTGCAAATATTGAAAAATCTCTTTGTGATGTGCTCAACTAATGAACCTCCTCTCACAAGTGCACGTACCTGTAGTGATGGATGTTCCCGTTCCCGTACTACCCCCAGCGCCCCCTGTCCCTGTCACAACAGTACCACCTCCTGTTCCAGTTGTCACACCTGGCTCAGGTTTATAACCTGTAATCAAAGGAACATTCTCTTCAGTCATCACGCTGTCTTCAAACGCATAACAGTGCCGCCTGTTGGTGAATATCGTTTTCTGTTCAGTAAAAACAACAATTTACAGTTGTGCACAGGCAAACAAAATGATTCGTAATTCAATTCCAACAAAATGGATGAGCAAAATTCGTTCAAGATGGCTGATTGTGGGCATTACACTCTCCATCGTGGCGGCTCTGTGCAAATAAAATTCACAAGATCAAGAGTAGATGACTCTAACTACCGGGTACATTAACCGCCATGGGGCTACAGAAATTTGTCTCAATTCTTTGGCAATTGTAAGTCAACCATGAACTAGCATGTCCTGAACACATCTACTACCACAAGAAACTATAGGACCACCCTATTTATCCACCTTCACTCTTATCAGGCTTCTATTGTGAGTCAGCATGCGTGAATAATTGGCTGATAAGCCACCTATGGAACTACTTTTGGCTGAATGGATGACCAGGCCATAAAATGATAATTAGCCAAGAACAGTAAATAATGCTGCATGGAATAGTTAATACCTTCATGGCAATTTTGAAAGAGTGGGCATCTTCTGCTAGTCTTTCACCAAAAGTGTTTTAAAAGACTTGGTTTACCGACCTTTGATTTTGCAAACATTAAAATTGAAATTTGCGACGTTTTCATTTCCGCCATCAATATGATATGGAAACAAGCAAAAATTGGCAACAATCTGTACATTCAAGCAACTAAGAATATCTCGTAGCATCACCTAGCCTTGGTGGAAAGCTGTATACTGTATTGGCTCTGATAAATGCCCCGGGCACTTAGAAAAATTCATTTCACTGCATAAGGCAGTTGAAACGCGGTTTCCGAAACGCTTAAAATTGAAAGCTAGGATTCATCACATTTACGCTCTATGACGTATTATGACAGTCTTTCTACAAAATTGTGGTGCATTGCTATCAAACTCCGTTATTAAATTATGACCATTGTTCAAAAAATTGTGCTGAAATCCCAGGGCGAAAACTTGCTGACTGCTCTGTCACTGAATCGCGATCGTCGATAAGAAAACTTGAATTCTTGAATAAAAATACAGTTTTGACTCAACAAATTACCTGAAATGCTCCTCATGTTTTACAATTTTTTAAGTTCATGTGGAGTCCAGATTAATTGCGATAAAGTCCAAATCTGTGCTACACTGTACCCCACAACACGAGAAAAATCTCTGGATGAACACACAATCGTCATGTTGTTGTCACGTGACATTTGTTTTGAAGTTCATCTGCGTATGAGAGTGAGTGCGCGAGCGGGTCATCGACGACAGACTTTTTTGTAACAAAAGGCGGAGGATTATGCAAGAAAATGGCATTTATTTGATTGTTATTCACTTAAACGGCTGCAACGTGTAAGTGAGTGCCGGTTAACTCACAGATTTTGCGTGCACAGGCCAACAGTCGTTAGCTCTACCATGGAGTAAAACATTAATAGTCCGACCTAGGCTCGATTTACATGTTAGGGACAAGGTGACGAGCTGAACTACCCGGGCTGTGTGAAATTTCTGGGTCTAACGGAGACACTGATGCAGTGGTCAGCGCAGCTCGCTGTATCAAGACTATTGTCAAAATCGAAATGCGTTTTATCGTGTCCCTGTCACTAATAACGGCATGCTAAAGTTTCTTAATGTTCGTACTTCAGGAACATAACAATCACGCGTTTTGTATTCATACGCGCATGCCGCAGATCACATCTCGGAAATTTCCGATTTGACGGATGACAAAGAATGAGAACAATGAAAATAACAACGTTGTTTTACAGGTTGTAAGAGCTATAATACACGTATTTTGAATATTGCAATGCATGTGTTCCAAAATCTAAATAACTTGGGTCCTATATTTTTGTATTAGTGCGTGCCGAATGAAAGTAATCGTGAGTGTTGCTGTGTTGCAAAATCTCTTATTCTGGGCCGATTTGAAAAATTCAAAGTTGTACCAACATTTTTTTGTCTCCTCTTCAAATATTACACTCAAAACTACGTAAAACGCTCTGCATAAGAAGTACGGTCATCTAGGCTAGATTGTAATCAGCTGATCGTCTCCGCATGAGCGAATCCAGTTACCATTGCTGATGACTCGATGAATAGAGCAGCTAGACAGGATCCCTTTAATCGTGACCTGAGCGCAACACAGCCAAGCTGGATAAATTACGCTCCAGTTCAATCGGCCAAACCCCACAGTTTTCCCTGATCAGTGGGGTTTGACATCATCTCGTTTAGTGGAATGTTTATGGCAAGATGGTAAAACTGAATATAGCACAAATTGCCAAATATATATATAGAGTATTACATGGCGAAGTCATGTAGCTTACTACATATTTTATCACGCTAAGCCTCGACCGGGAAAATATCGTCTGCTAAAGGTTACCAGTAGTAACTGAGTATAATGCTCAAGACAAAGGATCCCGATGACACGATACCCGCATTCAAATTGGAGATCGGTGATTTACAAATGAGAGAACACGCGAGAAAATCCTTCACTGAATTAAAATATACTTTTTGTGGAAATTGTGCGTCTTATTTTTCACAGCGTATAAATGTCGGCACAATGCCCATTGCTGAACATGCGATTGTTGCGCGTGCTCATTTAAGTATTCTATTTTCACGTTCGATGACGTCAGCCACTGAGTGGTGTAGTCTAGTAAAGTCGGCGACTCCAAACTCTTGAGGCCCGAGTTCGAAACCGCCCTTGGGTTACCACCAAAATGTTATTTCACTAGTGAGATAACTAAATGGGTTACTACACGGTAACTTGTATTTGCCATTTGACGCTAATATTGTGGTATAAATAAAAAGTAAGACAAGATATTTATCAAAAGTTCTCTATGATAACTGACCATTAGGATAGATGATTGTGTATCCGCTAGGACACTTGGGATAGCTGCAGCAATTGCCAGACAAAGGCGGACTGAGACTGCACGCTGATGGCAGATTATTCCATGAAGGGCACCTGGAAAAAGTGAAATCATATGTTACTTTGTGAGATCAGAAGCAATTAGAATGAAAGGACACCAATAACCTCTATTTATTAATATTTGATTTGTATGAAGCCTCAGACATGACCTTAAAATTTTGATACTTAATTTAACAGTCTGAGACTAGACTAAAATTAAAGAAAACAACAACTCTTACTTAGCCTTGCACTTCCATTGTCCAGTCTTGCCGTCCTCACAGACACAGGAATAGGTACATCCATCATCCCAAGTCTGCCCTTCTTTGTATGAGGTACCTTTGTATGTGCAACCATTGGCTACAGAATACATCATATTCAAATTACATCACTGCGGAGTATGTCATTGGCCAGAAACAATTTATTCAAGTAGACTATCTATGGGGCACACAATTGGCCAGAACGGTTAATGTATTAAAAAATAAACTATCAGTGGGTCAAGCCATTGATTGGAAAGAGCCAGACTGTACTTTGCCTTACTGTGGGACATGCTATTTTAAGGAAAGAATTTGAAGTTTATACCCTAAGCAAGAACAACTGGCATTTCAGCAAAACAGGCTCAAATCTTTTTCTAAAGCCATGACAAAAATCAAAACCTTATTAAACAAAATATGAACAATTACGCATCAAATTATTAAGCGTAACGTTACACAATGTGACTGACCCATGGTGATCGGAGGCACGGTGATCGTGATAGGTTTGTTGGTGACACTGCCCACACCTGTGACTGCGGTGCCTGTTCCTGTTACATGGATACCACCTGGTTTACCTGTGGACACGCCCGTTTCTGGCTTGGTACCTGGATGGGGGTAGTTTTAAAGTCATTAACCAGTTACATGAGTAACAAATAAACGGCACTTTGTAACCTAGTTTCTAATACTTAAGTAAAGTTTTGCTGCATGATACTCAAACTTTAATTTGCAATTGGACAAGTCATACAATCCTATACCTGTTGGCCAGATGATTGTATAGCCATCACCACATTTAGGGTAAGCACAACAGTTGCCCAGAGACGGAGGTGCCAGAGAGCAGCCTGCGGGAAGGCTCGTCCACTTGGGGCACCTGTTGAAAAGATTGCATTTTTCACTGGTCAAGAACGAATTAATTTTCACTTTTTGAAAACTGGATTAACAAGTACGTTAGGTTTAATTAGATGACATAAGGGGGCGGGCACATTATTTGTAGTTAAAACTCGTAGCTGCCATTATCTACAAAATGGAACATTACTAGAGGTGCTGGGGTAGTTACATCAACCCATAAGCAAAGTGGCATATTGCTGTCATATACCTCTGTGTAAAGTTTCATGATTAAAGTTTGACAATCGGTTCTTTAGATATCACCCAGAAACACTCCCCTCCTCTAAATTTCTTAAACAGCAGCTTGTTGAGACCAAAATAGCCACAAGGAAGTGCTGGTGGGATCAAACGGAGTACCCAAAAGCCCATTACATATTATGTCAAGTTTCATAGAAAAATGACATTCAGTTCTCTAGACATCATCCGGAAATGCTCTTCACCAAAAATGCTGAGAAGCCCCACACTCCTACACCATGGACAGGGAATAATGAAAAGTGGTACACACTGCCTTTATGATGCCCTAAACCCTTGCTCCAAATATCCTCAAAATACAAGCAGGAATATTGAGATACTGAGCAGACAACTGGACAACTGGAAAAAAATGGTGACCACTGCTAGTTAAGTCCACTTATTACACAAACATGGCAAATTTGAAAACCAACCCAATGGGCGTGGCTACTCCAGTCATTTTCATCTCACACACATCTCAACTTTTCCTAGAAGTTTTCTGTTATGAAAGTGGAGAAAGCATCTCACAGAGCGCAGACTTCCTCTTCCTGACTGGTTGGATCGTTTTACAAACTAACCTTGCCAGACTTTATTGAAACGTTTCTACTTATTTTTGTTTTACCATTGGGTCAATCTGTCTAATACGCAAGAAAATATCAGGAATTCATTTTAATACAACGAAATTGGCCAAGATATAGTAAAGTTAAAACTTGTGTTAGCTTTAAATGCGACTCCTCCAGAACACTGTGCAAAATACATGGCTAACAAACAATAACATGAACCTGCAAACAGACAACGTGTACTTGATATGACCTTCTGCGAATGATTTGATTGACACCTTATGTAACCTATCTGGTTATGACTCGTGTTTTACAAGATTCAATATTTCACCCAAGACGGAAAATCGACTGGTGCTGGTGCATTGTCGTCAAAAGCCTCTGTGTCAAGTTTCAATGAAATCTATCAATTGGTTCTAAAGGTATCATCCAAAAATGATCTTCTCTAAAGTACTGGACAAGTTACTTTTTGACCACAATGGTTAGTAGGGGGCTCTGCAAGTCACAACCAGCCGAAAATCTTTGGACTCAAGTTTCTTTGAAATTTGTCAAATGGTTCTTAAGATGTCACTTTGAGAATTGCTCTTTCCCGAGATAACTGAAAAACCCTCGTCGAGACAAAAGTGGGCATAAGAGGGTGTTGCCATGATCGAATCTGCCTAAAAATGAAATGTGCTGGCGCACTGTTAAGTTTCATTGAAATCATGTTTCTTTAGTTGCCATCCAGAAATGCTCTTCCCCCAAAAATACCAATTGAAAACCCCACCCATCCTGGCCTAGGGGGTGGGGCAAATTGAGAAGTGACTTCCATGCACTGTGATATCAATTTGACAGATAGACAATCGATCAGACAGACAACCGCACAACAACACGTCAGCCACATTATACCATACATGGCTTCTACAATAAAAGCACACGGTGAACTGGCCAACTCACTTCTCAACACACTTCCACTGTCCCGTGTTGGCATTCTCACAAGAACACGTGTACTGACAACCATCATCCCACGTAGAGCCCTGACCATAATTTTTGCCCTTGTATACACAGTACTCTGAAATTATAGTAATCAGTAAACTAAAGGCATTTTCTGATATAACCTATTTTTTCATTTAAAAAGAGTGGAGAAAAACATGTCGATTACTTTAAAAATTTAGTGCTCAAGCAGTTATCGTGAAGAAGTGCAAGGTTTCAGTGATACTGACAATACTGACAATACTGACAGTACTGACAATACTGACAGTACTGACAGTACTGACAATACTGACAATACTGACAATACTGACAATACTGACCGTACAAAATAGGTTTGCCAAGTTCGACAGTCTATGATTATGGTTTTTATCAGAATTTGTTTGTTGTTTGATACAAAATGAAGAAGTTTGAGATGTCAGCCAAAATGGCTTCCAACTTGGAGTGACAAGTGGCAAACTGGAAACCTCCATTTTGGAGCTGAATTCAGTCTCAAGTTGAATGAGCGTTTTGCATTAAATTTCTAAATTTTTTAAACTTACAGCATTTTCAATAACATTTTAAACAACTATATCTCAACTACGAATTCTCTACTTTTCTAAACAATAAGACAAGATTGTTGAGATATTTCTTCAAAATCAGCATTGCCCAGTAGTCATGAAAGCAGAGGTACTCACTAGTGACAAGAGATGGCGCCACAGTCACCGTTATTGGTTTGTTAGTGACTGAGCCGGTGCCGGTGATTGCGGTGCCGGTTCCTGGAACCACAATGCCACCTGGTGTACCTGTGCTGACTCCTGTCTCAGGCTTAGTTCCTGTAGAATAGTCGGTCATCAACATTTAAAGTGAGATCACTGATGAACAAACCTTTATAGGTCGAAAATCTGTGCAGCATCACATCAAAACAAGTTTAAGGCAGTTCACAAAACCAAAAATAAGGTCTGCGCAACGCACCCGCTTAGTGGAACGAGTATCCTGATTGATTGGTCATCCAGTTGGGATACAGTTGTGTAGTTATCAGTGGCAAACCAATGTTTACACAGTTCTCTTAATGCCTACTTTCATCTGATAAACTCACGTAATCCAACAATTATGTGTAAACAACCTGCCTGATGCTAACCCATATTTGTAAACAACTTTCAACAATGTCATGAAGCAAATGTGCTTTGTATGAAATACTTTCACCAAAAAACTTTGAATGGAGAAAAACAGTTGACTTCCACAGAAATTAAGAGTTAACTATAAAACTTTCACCTGTCGATTCCTTTGTGTGACTGTAAGCTCTGACCAGCTTAACCACAGTATTGTGTACCAACACAAAAGGTGTGCTTGACAAGTTTACTCAAGTGTGATTCTAGATGAGATCGTGATACTGGAAATTTCTTGATTTTTACAATTCAGGAGAATGGTACGTAATGTAAGAGCAACTGAGGATTTACTACTGTACAATCAAAGAAAACTACAAATTAATGTGTCCCAACACAATAATGGAACTGGTTGCAAGACCAGAAATTTATTCCTCACTTTGCTTAGGACATTAATGGAACCAAATGCGCGAAAGGAGTTCAATATTTTCAAAATTACAAACAGAACTAAAATAATCAAATATCAGAGCATAAATAGCGTTTCACCTTTAGGGTAGATAATTGTGTAGCCATCCGGACATGACGGGTACGAGCAGCACTTTCCAGGTAATGGAGGACTCATCTTACATGCTGATGGAAGGTTCTGGAACACTGGGCACCTAGGAAAGAATAAAAGCATGTAATGATCCACTGTCGATGTAAAACAGACAACACCATCTCCGATACAGAGGGCGCCATCTTGCATGCTGATGGGAGGTTCTGGGATACTGAGCAATCAAGGAACCTTGGAGTTTCTAATTTTGCAGTAGATACATTGTAAAAAGCACTGCTATGTATAAGAAGACCTTCATTTTACATGCTGCTGGAAGGTTCTGGAACACTGCACATAGAGATACGCTGGAGCTTCTAAAAATAAGTTACTTGACAAAACACAAATACACATTAACACTATCCCATGTGATAATCATGACAGTCTATAACTACAGTTGTATTGTAGATGTTTTTTATATCAACAATACCAAATGCCATTCCAAATGTTAGCACAGACACGGTATGAACTGATGTACACATGATTGTACACCAGACACTCTGTCACACCATGGATTATAGACAACAGATTCCCAACTTCCGACATTTTTTGCGAAATATACTAGAAAAGCCACCACCTCTAAACATAGCAAGCTCAGCTTCCGGTGAGTGTATTGTGACGGGAAATTCTTTCACCTACTTTACTGTCTAGTACAACGAAAAAATAACAATTTCAGCATTGAAACATTGTTCAAGGTTTTCCAACAGTAGAGTCAAGAAATTTTGAGTGGCATCGGCGTGCATTCGAGCTCAAAATGAAACGTCAAGTAAACCGTTGTTGTAGTGCGAGATTGGTTTTTGATTAGGCCTGACGGTTATACTTCTGGAGTATTAATATAATTGAGCTTTATTTACTATAAGAAGATAATGTTATACGAGCATTCAATTTATTTAAACACGGATGTGAGTTGGGCAAATCACCAATCCAATTCCCGACGAAATGATCATGAAAAGTAGACCACCTACTTGCTGGAAGTAATGCGTGCTATATCTGCCAAGTGTCGCAAGTGAATAATGATGCCACGACTTCTGCGTAAGATCACAGATTTCATCCATTGTAAATATACAAAGTTGGCGGTCCATGTACTATTTTCTATGGTAACACCCAAAGTATGTCAACTGTTAGGACACCTACATCTCTGTACACTTCCACAGCCCAGTCCTGGCATTCTCGCAGGTACACGTGTACTGACATCCATCAACCCAGGTGGCGCCCTGACCATAGTTGGTACCCTTATAAACACAGTAGCTTGCTGAAAAGGAAAGCCCGTGTAGTGCTCAACATACATCAAAACAAGTTCTCTGAATCACTTCTCATCTCAGTGAGGAGCAAGTTAAGACCAACTTTACGACACTAATTAGTCTACAAACTGGTCTAAATCTAAACTTAGCTTATTTGACGGAATGCTATATTATTGCTGCTTCAATAACTAGATTTTTTTCAAGGTCAGTGCGTTTAACTATGGTCGCCATTTTACTGGTGCCCTACCAAAATGCAAAATAAATGTAAAACATAAAGATGCATTTACCATTAAATTAGAAGTTCAACTCAAAGCTCCAGCAAAGTGAAAGCAAAAGTGACCTTTGCAACCAGTCACAAATTACAGGCGTCTTTGCTGCTGGAGGGCCAGCAAAAACACATGTGAACTGGGCATTAGTTTTGATGAATATCTGTGTTAAAATCCATTTTCAAAAATGTAGCCTTCACACTTATTGACTTCCAACTCACTCTGCACAGGTGTTTTGGTGGTGGCTGTGATCACCTGAGGTCTGTTGGTCACACTTCCAATACCTGTGATTACCTTACCAGTACCAGGCACACTAATGCCACCTGGTGTACCCGTACTCACACCAGTCTCAGGTTTGGTGCCTGCAAACAAAGCATGACCAGCAAGTAATACACCTATTCAGTACATAACAAGACTTTTGTCAAATTTCTCAACAATATAAAACAAACTATTAACAAGGTGCATAATGTATAGATGACATATCACGGTTATCAAGTAAACGTTGAGTATATTATAGAGACTTACATTAATTATTCAAAAATGAATCATCGGATGGCAGTTTTGGCACAGACTTGTTGTGTATAAAATGAAGAATCGCCATGATAGTAGAACACTATTGAATTTCAGAATTTAAATATTGTGTAACAGGCATAATTTGGTGGCCTGCACATTGTCAATTCGATCTCAGATTTTGTTTGGTGACCTGATGAAAATGCAATAAAATCGCCTTGCCAAAATCCAGCACGCACTCTGAATACTACAGAAAGTTAACAGACAGAAGACGGAATCGTTTGGCAAAAATCGAAAGAGTCCAAAAGTTTTTGTCTGCCCAGGAAGTGGGTTTACACAAGAGATATTGGGCCAAAAAAGGGAAAACTGGTCATCAATGAGCATGCTGACCGGAGGACACTTGCTGATTTCACAGGCTTTTCACTTAAAATAAGGTGGCTTGCAATTTTGGCTCGGGGCAATGGTGTTTGGCGACCTCAGCTCCAATTTGGCGATCTGAGAATTTGCCAGATTTCATTTGGCAGTTGACATTGTGCTATTAAGTGCCAAGCCCTGCGTCAACAGCTGGCATGCATGAATATTGCTTTCAATCGCGTTCAAAATATTCTCGCCAAGTATAACCACTCAAAAATGCCACTTCTTTAGTGAAAAACTTATTAACAAGATTCAGTAACAGGAATCTATGAAAGAAATTGTAAAGATGTTTACATCCTGTGGTCACAAATTTCGTATGACTTGAAAACAGGGGTCCATTTTGTCATCAACAACCCTATACTGGGACACACATTGGCTTAAAAACAAACTCCAATTTATTCCTCAGTTCTATGGTGTAGCAGCATGAGACAATTAATGGTTAGGATTTTTGCAACGATAAATAATGACCTCCTTACCTGTGGGGTAAATTATAGTGTGTTTGCCACCACGACAGACAGGGTATGGGCAGCAGTTATTAGGCAATGGCGGGTTCATTATGCACTCCTTCGGCAAGGTCTGCCATACAGGGCACCTGAATTAACCAATCAAATTATCAATCAATTGTCCAATAATCAAACAATCACCTAATTTTGCAGCACTGCAAATTGATAGACAATAGACAGATGTCCAAATTTTAAAACCTTTCGTTAAGACCACTGTTGTAATAAAATGTCAGCTTCAATAAGACACACTTCAATAATTAGACATGCTTCAATAAGACACGCTTCAATAAGACACACTTCAATAAGACACGCTTCTATAAGACACATTTCAATGCACATCTAAGCAAACCTAAGCAACAACACTCACTTCTCTGTACACTTCCAAAGTCCAGTGTCCTCATTCTCACAAGTACACGAGTACTGGCAATTATCATCCCAGGTGGCACCGGTAGTGTATTTCTTTCCCTTGTACTCACAGAATGATCCTGTTATTACCATTAAGTGTTAACAATAAAACAAAACGTACAAAGAAGGTTCCTCTTGAAAACTAACTCACATGCATTACGTGGTTTTCATTTAAAAAGGGGTCATGTTTGAATCTGATGATCGCCTCAACTCATACCTCACACAGACCTTGTAATTTCCAGCTTTGATAAGAAGAGTCAAATCATCACAGCTGAAGACTGAATTCCATCACATTGAAATTTGTAGACTGTCCCTTAATGGGCCAAAAGCAATTAGTGCTGTCATTATGCAATAGACTGATTCTGGGTTTGAACACTAGACGGAAACACTAGTTGGTGCTCAGGAGCATTATAAGTGACCAACAGGTAGCAGAGAAGAGGAAATAGCTGCAATTACCAATCAGCCACTTGGCTCAGAGAGCTATTGGGACGGTAACTCCACCGAATTTATAAGTTTCTACCAAAAAGATTCAAAATATGGCATGATTGTAAAAGCCGAGGTTTTGACACAACTTCAAAGCCCGTGACCTCATTAGAAACTCAACACGTTTCACAGCACCTTGCGTTTTGTCAACAGGTTTGTAAAAGAGCCACTGGCGCCTCGTCTAAAGATGAGCACTGATCTAAGTGTTAATTTTGATCAGAGGGAAAATATTGCATAGCGAAGACTTAAGAACAATAAAACACTCAAAATAAATTGCAATTTATTACTGAAATTAGCCATTTTTAACTGTTTGGGTATTGAAATTGAATTTCTTGTGAAAATTTAGTTCAAGATCTTTATTCCCCGAAAAATAGGGCAAAGTTTAGTCAAAAAACAATGCCAAGTGGATTTGAATGGTTGACTGTTTTTTCTACTATCATGGCGGATGTCTTAATTATAAGTAACCTTAATGTATTCATTGCCAGTGGTTTTAAGAGGCGCTCTAGCCGTGATGTGGGACAAAAGACAGCACCAATGCTCAACAATGTACTAGTCCAATATCTCAATATGGAGACCGCTGCCATCTGGAGTTGAAACTAAACAAGAGATATCTGAAATGCCATCACTAGGTAAAACTAATGATAGCAAAAATTGTCAACTTTAATTTTTATAGCTCAGAGAAGCTTACTAAGAACTCAAAAGAGTTTGTAGCCAGGTGTACATACACAATAGGATAACTCCAGAGATGTTAATAGTAATTTCAGCAACATGAACAGTTTGCAAGTCCCAAGTGGAGTCTGATCTATTGTACTCACTTGGCTTGGGTGTTNGCCATACAGGGCACCTGAATTAACCAATCAAATTATCAATCAATTATCCAATAATCAAACAATCACCTAATTTTGCAGCACTGCAAATTGATAGACAATAGACAGATGTCCAAATTTTAAAACCTTTGGTTAAGACCACTGTTGTAATAAAATGGCAGCTTCAATAAGACACGCTTCAATAAGACATGCTTCAATAAGACACGCTTCAATAAGACACGCTTCTATAAGATATGCTTCAATAAGACACGCTTCAATTAGACACGCTTCTATAAGATATGCTTCAGTAAGACACGCTTCAATAAGACACGCTTCAATAAGACACACTTCAATGCACACCTAAGCAAACCAAAGCATCAACACTCACTTCTCTGTACACTTCCAAAGTCCAGTGTCCTCATTCTCACAAGTACACGAGTACTGGCAACCATCATCCCAGGTGGCACCGGTAGTGTATTTCTTTCCCTTGTACTCACAGAATGATCCTGTTATTACCATAAAGTGTTAACAATAAAACAAAACGTACAAAGAAGGTTCCTCTTGAAAACTAACTCACATGCATTACGTGGTTTTCATTTAAAAAGGGGTCGTTTTTGAATCTGATGATCGCCTCAACTCATACCTCACTCAGACCTTGTAATTTCCAGCTTTGGTAAGAAGAGTCAAATCATCACTGCTGAAGACTGAATTCCATTACATTGAAATTTGCAGACTGTCCCTTCATGAGCCAAAAGCAATTAGTGACGTCATTTATGCAATGGACTGATTCTGGGTTTGAACACTAGGCGGAAACACTAGTTGGTACTCAAGAGCTTTCATAAGTGACCAACAGGTGGCAGAGAAGAGGAAATAGCTGCAGTAATCAATCATCTACTTGGCTCAGAGAGTTATTGGGACGGTAACTCCACCGAAGTTTCTACCAAAAAGATTCAAAATATGGCATGTACAAGCCAAGGTTTTGACACAACTTCAAAGCCTGTGACTTCATTAGAAACTCAACAAGTTTCACAGCACCTCGCGTTTTGTCAACAGGTTTGTAAAAGAGCCACTGGCGCCTCGTCTAAAGATGAGCACTGATCTAAGTGTTAATTATGATCTGAGGGCAATATTGCATAGCGATGACTTAAGAGCAATAAAACACAGTACTCAAAATAAATTGCAACTGAAATTAGCCATTTTTAACTGTTTGGGTTTTGAAATTGAATTTCTTGTGAAAATCTTTTAAATTATTCCCCGAAAAATAGGGCAAAGTTTAGTCAAAAATCAATGACAAGACAGTGGATTTGAATTGTTGACTGTTTTCTCTACTATCATGGCGGATGTCTTAACTATAAGTAACCTTAATGTATTCATTGTCAGAGGTTTTAAGAGGCGCTCTAGTCGTGATGTGGGACAAAAGACAGCACCAATGCTCAACAATGTACTAGACCAATATCTCAAGATGGAGACCGCTGCCATCTGGAGTTGAAACTAGACAAGAGATATCTGAAATGCCATCACTAGGTAAAATAATGATAGCAAAAATTGTCAACTTCAATTTATATAGCTCAGAGAAGCTAGCTTACTAAGAACTCAAAAGAGTTTGTAGCCAGGTGTGCATACACAATAGGATAACTCCAGAGATGTTAATAGTAATTTCAGTGACATGAACAATTTGCAAGTCCCAAGTGGAGTCTGATCTATTGTACTCACTTGGTTTGGGTGTTGCCTTTGTCGTTGTTGTGGCCACGATAGGACCTCTGGTGGTAACATAAGCTGTAAATGGAAACAAAAGATTCATTGGCTTTCAGAGTCAATGGGGGCAATAAATATTTAACACTTTTTCCAAAAATGGCATATTATATCATAGAATATGTTCCAATGGGTTCCCTTGTTGCGCAGTCTGATATAACTATTTCCACAACTTTTTCATAAGATTGTAAAACAAAAATGGCGCAGTACCTGTTATTATAAATGTGAATAATACCGTCTCGTAGCTTACCACACAGTCGGCAGGTACGGGGGCAGTTGTCTATAGCCCAGCCTAGATAATCTCCACTGCAAACGTAGGACCCATAGTCTTGGCAGTTGGGGATAGAATCTTGACAGTAAGCTGGCAGAGGTACTGTGGGGCCTGCCTTCGTGGGTGTGGGGGGCAACACTGCGGTACTTCCTGTAAAGTTGATCAATGTTGATTACATAAAGTACAAAGAAAACGCTTATATTAACAGCAATGTAGTTGAACCTGATTAAAATAATTGCAGATATTAATTTGAAATTTAATGGTCCATAGCATCAGGAGCCGCAATGAGATCAACGAGAGGTGTTTTTCACTTTTAGTTAATACACTGGAAATTTTAACCGTCCATAATAATTTTGAAGCGACACACCAAAATTATAGTAGTTAACCAAAGCATTCACGAGTTGTGTCATCAAATAGGGAGAGATTTTAATCAGAAACACATAAAGCAGAGAAAGCAAAATGAGAGCCCTACTTCCACAATATCCACAACGCTTGGCACAATTTTCCCTCGCCCAGCCTTCGTATGTTGATGAGCACGCATCATTGCCATAATCAGCACAGTTGTCCAGCACATCACGGCAGACATTTGTTCCAGTGCCCGTTCCCGTGGTAACTGTACACTGAGGCTTCTGGCAACACGGGTTGAAGGGGTCAACGACAAGTTTGCACTCTTTGGGCAGGGCTGGGTAGCGAGGACACCTATGAGTGGGTCAAGTAAACTAATGATCAGAATCTGACTGGATACCAGCATTTGTTCAGGAGTACTCACCACAGGTGAATCTAAGTTGTTATGAGGATTATTACAAATGACGCAACATTTTGAATTATCCGATATCAAGATTGCACACATTTAATAGTCAGTAGGAATACAATTTATCTTTCACTTACTAAATACCTCCATTAGATCAACCAAGTGAGTAACAAGCAAATTACATCCTCAGAAACTAAATTATAAACTGGAAAAGGAAATGACATGCAAGCAAACTGCGCTTTAAGTGAGCACACAAAATAATTTTACGTTACATCAAAAAAGACTCAACATGAACCAAGATTTAAGCTGAAGGTGATAACAGGCATGTGCAAAATTACAGTACCATTGGCTTTACTGGGCTATGCACCAACAGAAGATCTTTCATCGTGTAACAAAAAAATAATTAATAACTTTTTAATGTATCAATTTCACTTTAAAACTTAGTACTCAACTTGAATCCAACTGGATCAACAGATTTTAAGCAAAAGGGTGACTTCTGACATATCTGAAGGGCTGAGAGGACTAGAACAACAGTATAGCAGAGCTTTGACATGACAGAGTCAAGAGAATACAACCTACACATGTCAGATTTTTATGAGTTTTCCTGAATTTAGAAGAGAAAAGTTTTAACATGCTTCAAACTTTACTAAACACACTGTTCCGAAAATTCACCCCAACTGGCAAATGCTTCCATACACTGCCAGTACCCTTACTGTCTCATGGCCAGGGACAGTCCTGCAGGACTTACTTGTCAGTACACCGGTACTGTCCAAAGGGGGCGTTGATGCACTCGCATGAATAGAGACAGCCATCTTCCCAACGGTCACCCTGACGATACACCTGATCATTGTACACACAAACGTCTGAAATCAGAATCAGCAATCAACGCCAGCTAACATGTAACACATGCATGTTATGCAAATTAGCCACATTTAATAAGTTTTAACATATTTATAATTATGCAACAGTACTATCAGACTAAAACTAATATTTTATTAATATTATTAAATGTGAACTCTCCACCTATACTAAGTCAGCAAATAATTATGAAGTGAAATTTTTATTTTTTCAAAGAGAAACATCAACAATGAGTGTTTTGTATTAAAATGAATTATACTAGCCGAACAGATGATGGCTGCTTACCTTTGATTGAGCCTACAGTGCCTGTATTTGTGGTCACAACTGGCTTGCCCGTTCCAGTGAAAGTACCCACAACTCCAGTAGGTGTCACCACTGTCCCTGGCTTTACGTTGGTTCCTTGGAATAGACAGCGAAGCACAATGCAGTTTTACAAATACACAAAAACAAAAACAAATTTGACAAAATCATGAATAGCAGCATGAAAAAGCAGTGTCCTAACCACAAAAGATGGTTGCTGGAATATTACACATTATCAAGTTCATAACATTTCTATTGTCATGATAACTTATACCAGAGAAAGGAGATAATTAACAAACAACATAGCATTGCTAAAGATTACGTAGTTTTGCATTGACCTCACCAGCCACAACACTTATTATAATATTGGTGTTGGCACTGTACCAAAGATGGCAGTGATGACCTGCCCGAGTCATGCGGTAGCCTGTAACATACACTCACCTGTAGGCAGGTCACATTGAGGTACCTTACAACAGGTTGGGTCATTAGGGTCTGTCACCAGCTTACAGTTTGGAGGTATACTGGTGTAACTGGGGCATCTGCAAAGCAAATAACATAATATGAAGTTAGTGGCAGCAATGTCTCATTACATCTGATTCAAGAATTATTATTATTATCATTATTATATTTAACCTTAAAAACATGCACCTTCTCATGACAATTTGCATAATTGGACAATTAACATTTTTTAATTAGACCAATTACTGTATGATTGGACAATTAACACTTTTTAAAAGTCCAGTTACTGCATGCTTGGACAATTAACACTTTTCAATTAGATCAATTATTGCATGACTGGACAATTAACTTTAATTAGTCCAATTACTGCAATTGGTCACAATGAACAAGAATTCATTTATAAATGTGAAGTATCGATGCAATAGTTCAACTTGTAAATGTGAAGCAATGGGGAGGCGAACTTGATTGGCTTCAACCATGATTTCACAAAATTAGACTCGTCTAATTCCTGATGCAGCTTCTTTCCCAAGCTAGCTGAGCAATGGCTGGGAGCAAACAAATTCAAAATTGGAGAATTAATATGATGTAGTCTTGGTCAAGCTTGGTCAAATACAATGATGACGTAGTCTTGGTCAAGCTCGGTCAAATACAAAGATGACGTAGTCTTGGTCAAGCTCGGTCAAATACAAAGATGACGTAGTCTTGGTCAAGCTCGGTCAAATTCAGCTAGAAAGTGTTAGCATATGGTGTAGTGATGTCATCAGTGATTTGAAACACAACAGATACAAAGACATGCCCAAGACGTTTGTTATTCTAATGCACTTTTACTGCATCACGGCAACCGCTGGGATTTAAATTCCATTTAAATAATATTTCCCTAAACTGCGTTGTGTTCACAGATTAGATGTTGTCAAACATGCTGCACACCTGTTCTGGCAGCGGTAATAGCCCGTCTTGGCGTCTTCACATGTGCACTTGAGGGCACAGCCATCATTCCACTGTTGCCCTTGGCTGTACTTCCGTCCGTCTGGGTACACACACTCGTCTGAAGTAACAATGCGGATGAAACACGATGAAAAAATTACTTAACTTTTCTTTGTTTACGACACAATCGTGCAGAAAGAAAAGCAAATTTTATTTCATTAAAGATTACATTGATTCACGAGTTCCACTTTATCCGATTGACATAGTTTGTAATGTATAATTATGACAACAGATTTTTCATACACTTTTGATCGTTAAAATTGAAAAACAATAATCTCTTCGGCATTTCATTTTTGTCTAAACTTAAGTTTAACATGAATACTATTAACTAATATTTAGCTTGCCTACGACTCTTAAACTTAAGTATTAACTGTTAGACTGCCCTTACTCATACTAGTCGGTGGTTTCACAGTTGCCACGGGTGGTGTAGGCCTGACTGTTGTGAAGTCACACTTGGGAATCTTGCAGCATGGGTCGTCGGCATTAGTGACCATTCGGCATGATGATGGCAAGTTACTGTACGTCACACACCTGCAACCACAATAAAATAGACTCAGAAACACCTTACATAACATCAAATTGTAAATCGTATTCATTAATTGTATAGGAAATTTCTAGGTAGGATGGTGTCATATAATATCTAGTATACGTTGAGCTTAAGCCATCCCTGTAGGACTGACATGTCATAAATAATAAGCCGTAACTATTACATGCAACAGGTCAGAGAATCAAGCACTAACTAACTACAAGTTCAGACCAAGCTCAGAAATCCTTCTATATATAACCTCAGTACAGAACAAGCTTTGAGAATTATTTTAGTTAGAATCAAAAGTTGCTTTTTCGACAGAAGGCAAGTACAGGTTTGATCACAGAATTCATACTCCATGCACAAATTTGTGTCAGTGCTCATCATACATCGTTATCTCACCTGTCGCTACACCTGTAAAATCCTGTCGATGCGTCAACGCACTCACAGTTGTAATTGCACAGATCCACCCATTTCTGACCCTGATTGTAATTCTTGCCCTTGTAGACGCAGACATCTGCAAAATAATTTAAACAAGAGTGAGTCGTGGATGACAGCACAAACAGCAGATCACGTCTCTCGTAGTTGAACTTCAAAAACAAACTTACAAAAGCTGTTTCCCTTGAAGGCCGTATGCAAGAGCTTTAGCCAACTGTTCAAACTATGATGAGAAAAGACACCTCCATCAAAAAATTGAAAGGTCTGAAATTGGCTGATTAGGATTTGTCGCGTAGTTGAAGTTGTCTCGAACACCACACTTGGCACACAAAAGCGCTCTTAGTATCAAAAATAACCAAGTAGTTATGATCCCACAAAGTAACAGAACTTTTAATAAGTGAACGGAAGATGACAGCTACCTAAGTCGGGTCAAATTATTCAAAAAACATTTTGCATTAATGCCGGAGCTAAATTAATACTCTTACTAGTTAAACTATTGTGACAGACGGGGGGGAACAAGTCGAGTATGAGAGGGTTTAATCCTTGACAAGAGAGTCTCTCGCCCACCAACACCTGCATGCACAGAATTATTAGTCAATGAATGGCCACACAAACTAGAATGTTATATACAAAAACCTTAAGATTTTTAGTACAACAGACAGGTGTTTCCCAGAACAATTTTCATTTATTTCAAGCAAGACTATGTCATAGATTCAGAACAAAAATACTACTGAGAAACAGCTACTTAACATTTTTTTTATAAGTATTAATCTCTTGCAAAATGCTATTGCTAAAAGCTCCTTGATAATGAATCCGGCACTGCACTTGACTGACCAGCAGACAAGATCTGCCGTTATCACAACTCTTGACTTCCACTGTTCTGATGCCCCCTTGGTTTGCATCTCTCGCAGACTTATGCACTCATTATTTAGCGCGGTGCGTGCAACACGTTGATTCTAATGAATAGTGAAGCTAATGATTCCGTTTCCTCCAACACTTTGTCCAAATAACATAACCAAAGCCATGTAAAACTCAACGGGGGCATTGTCCAACAGACTCCCTGGTTTTCTAAATTATCACGGTACACCTCAATTTCTGTTTGTTTTTAGTTAGTTTTTAAATGCAACTTAAGTTTGAGGAAAACACTGCAGCTCTTTATGTTAATGCTCTGCTGACCATCTTGACTAAACATGGCCAATTAAGAGTGTTTCAGCATTTAGTCCTCTTAGTACCCAGCCGAACACGGCAAAATCTCACATATTTTGGACAAAATAATTGCCAAATTGACCTTTTTTCTTTTTTCAAAGGCTTCTAAGACAATTGTGAATGTTCACATTTTTCAAAACCTTGTCTAATATAAGCTGAGGTGTTAAACTTGACATGAAAATGTGTTACTTACTAGGTGCTACATATTTTGCATGGAAAAAATGGTAAAATTTCATATGGTGTCCTAAATTAGCAATTTCACCATAAGTGTTCATAAGTGTTCATAAGTGTTCAATGTCAGGAGTGAAGAGAAGCTGTGTTGTTTTTTTACGCTAACAGAACCCTGTTATTAAACTTCAGTAATTTTAAATTTGAAACTTTAACACTTGTCCAGAACTTACTATTCTTGACAACAGGTGGGGTCTTTGTCACCGTTCCTGGTTTTAGTGTTGGCACAGGGCCAACGATGGTGCCGGTGCCGGTGCCAGTGGTGACGACGGGTCGGGTTCCAGTGATGCCTTTAGGGAAGGTGGGGATGATAGTACCCGGGGTGACAGTGCCTGTACACACAGGATACTGACAACACTGGTCCCCAGGCATATCTTGTAGACTACAGGTGGCAGGTAGATTGTTCCAAATGGGACACCTGAGGTTATAATGGAAAGATACTAATTAAAATGAAAACAGCACGTTTGCTCAAATTTGTAAGAGCAACTATCAAGGGTTTATCAGGGTTTGGAATGACCAATGACAAAAAAGTGGAAAATTTTGGCAGGTGATGTATTGTTCCACAAATCAAAAGGCATGTGTCATAGAAACATTTTTTGTATAACTGTAAAATTTAAGTGAAATAAAGCTTTCTACAATTGAATAAAGTTAAAATAATGATAAAAAGAGACAAAAACTGGAAATCAAATAAGAGCTAGGATATTCAAACCAAAAAAGAGGAAATTGTCTTAAAAGAGCCCTGAAAATAAGAAAGTTTAACTTTAAAGTTTGCTCCCTTTTTGTAAAACACAGGAAATGGTAATGATGGCAAGCTCCCTTCTACCTTCTTTACATAGTGATGCATATTTTAGGAATGAGACAACTTGGACAAGTGTTCAAGCTACACAATCACAATCACCAACAGCCACACCAGAAACAAAGCTCTAAACAGAGGAAGCCAGCCAAATAAAAATATAATGACTGATATTCTATTTACCCACATTCGACTATAAAGGAAACAACTTACTGTGACACTAGTTTCCAACATAACCACACCCAGTATATACACACTCAATCTAAATAAATCACGTAGAGGAGTCTTCAGAATTAGATGACCATATATCCTCCGACTACATATTGGCGTAATTTCAGAGCAAATATTTTGCCTTACCTCTCAAAAAACCTAGTTCCAGTTACAACTTGGTTTTTGTCTTAGCTTATACACCAACCTCAACGAAGCTAAGGAAATTCCAACAAAACCTGTGAACTTCAGACACAGCAGTGGAGTGTGAACAAAAAACGGGTTTAAACGAAGTAACCAAAATAGTTTACATACTTGCTTCCACACTTGTAGCGTCCTGCCTTGCCATCGATACACTCACAGATGTAATCACAACCATCCTCCCAAACCACTCCTTGTTTGTAGAGCTTACCATTGTACATGCAACCCTCTGGAAAGACAGGGATAGAGTATCACTGATGCACCACACCTGACTAGATTAGTCACAATTAATTATCTGATGATGAAAGAAGGTTTAGGTAATAGGAAATGACATTTTTACCCACTGTTAACCTTCAATGACCATCAAAAGCAAATAACTAGATAAACATTAAAAATAATGTAATAATTGCAAAGATTTCTTCACACATTTAACGCAAAATAAAAAAGTAAACAAGCCTTAAATTTTGTATTTCATTGATTAAAGAGGCATTAGGGCCATGCTTTCTGTTAAATATCAGTTTTATAATTATTATTATTATTATTTATAAAATTGGTCTTATCTTGTTCCTCACGAAGAATTGACGGTTCTTTTTAGACGACGCTAATAAAAAATTTCGGGCTAAGCAGTGACCTGAAATTTTATGAGCCTGGGTTCCGTTTCATGAAAGTTTAAGTCTCAAAAAAGTTTGATTGTTGTCATGACATCAACAGCATTTTTCACACAAATGCAACGTGACACGTGACATGATGACAGAATTGTTATTTCAGTCCAAGTTAAGACTAAAATAGTTTCATGAAACAGACCTGGGCCCGGTCTCCAATCTTTTTACTCGAAATGGAACTCGAAATTAGGTTTGGCATTTTCTACTCTACGTTCGGGCGAACTCAAGATAAGTGTCTATTATTCTATGCTCGAGTACACAATAATTTACCTAGATAATTTATTGCCCTTAGTTCACAGTTTGTAAACCCAATATTAAAGCAATAAGTTCGAGTTTGAACTTGAAATTTCGAGTTTTTACTCGAGTTTGTAGCACAAATATAAGGGTCTTCAAGGGCAAACTTGAACTAGAAACTCCTATGCATAAACTATAATGTATTCGATCACAGTCTGATAACCAATTATCTAAGTTCGCACAAAAGGAGCAGAGAAATTGCCAAAAATAGTTTCGAGTTCGTTTCGAGTACAAAGATTAGAGACCGGGCCCTGGTTTCAAGTATTAACAAACCGTAGCTCTTTTGAAGCCCTAAAAACACCTCAAATACGACTAGGCAACAATTTGAGATCAATTTTATAGCGGTCAATAGACAAAACCAAAACTTTTTTGACAAATTAGGGGTTTAATTCCACTTAAAGCAACGATTTCTTACCTATGTTTGTAACAGTTCCAGGGGGTACGACAACAGTGCCAGGAGGCGGCGTTGTATTGCCAGTGACAACAATGCCGGTGCCTAAACACAGTATATTTTAAGGAAAAAAAGGAAACAATAAATTTAAGTTAACTTTACAGCTGGAGAATCAAGAGTCAGAATCAACAATTTGCATCAGAAGCAGAATGATGGACTCGTATCAAAATTACTTCAGAAAATTTCAATGCTACAATGATACTCCTAACATCATAAAATATTCCAACACTAAAAATTAAAATAAATGTGAATTTCAAGCCTACTATAAAGGCAACTTTCAAGTACGTTTAACTTTATGAAGTCTTTTTGCATTTCATCAAATAACATAAGTGTTAAAACTCTACATTGTACTGCCAATAGAGGGGGGGCTTGGCATTTCCCCCTCAAACAAAAAACACCCTATTTGAAACAATCTGTCACATGTCTTCATATTTGACAGTCAATATCTTTCTGTTGCTCAAAACAAAATCAAAAATTGGAAAATGGTTCCTTCAACAGCACTTTAAAAATAAATTTGTAAAATTCCATGCAAATCGCCCTACGTACTGTAAAAAATTGCTAAGGGCATCAAAAAATCAAAATTCCAGAAAATAGCTTTTAGTACAGGTTATGTCACAGATTGGAAATCAATTATTACAGTACAGTTGCTTCAAACAATTTGCTCATTTTGGCATGGAAAAAAGCGTATACAGTACAAGACAAAAAAATCAGACAAACTACCACACCATTATGACCCCTAAGTTTGTTAACAGAAAAATTACTCGTGGTAACAACCGTTAGGGTAACAAAACTCTAATTACAGAATACCTAGCCATCGACCTTTAACTTTCCTGCCAATTTCCCTTCATTATTTGTCATTAGAGAAGATTACTCTCACAATGATTCGGCTTCAGTCCAGCCATCATGATGGCGAATCGCGAATCTTTTTGTCCAAAAACTTTTGTCATGTACAGTAATTCCAAAAAATATGTGAATATTGTATTTTTGAAAACAAAATCAAGTCAAGAAAGCTGATAAGACCTTAGACGTCATCCACATTGCCCATTGAAAGAAAACAAAAAAAACTCAGTGAACTACTTCCAGAGTAGTAATACGTAACTAAAAGGCTGATGACACTAGTGCAATAATAACACATCTCACAGAAATCTCAGCACTAATTCCACAAGACCCTTTCTCACCAGTGCCTGGCTTGATGGTGCCAGTGGTAGAGGGTACAAAGGTGCCATAGCCGCACTCCACTTTGGAACAACACTCCCCGTCTTTCTTTACTTCCTTACACTGAGATGGCAAGTTGGTGTACACGGGGCAACTATTAAGACAAAACAGGGAAAGTGATGAGGGAAACAAGGAAATAATTCAAGGGAGGTGAGAGGGTACAATATATGATAACCAGTAAAAAATAGTACACGTGGTCCAGTACACCTGAATTCATTTTTGTTCATTAATATACACAAAAGTCATGTAACACACAATACACACAAATATTAATACCAGGCTGAAGAGCTAGAGACACGATTTAAGGGTCTAGCAATGGGATCCAGTGACATTTGAACCCACAACCTTGAGAATGGGAGGTGGATACTCAATACACTGCCTCCTCTTGGTAACCATGCAGTAATGAGATGAAAAGACAAAACAAGACGACTGATAAGAGATTACAGTAGAATGAAGTGAAATGAGAAACGGGGGAAATGATGAAGACACAAGGAGTCAGATGAGAAGACAACAATTCAACAGGTAACTAAAGGATAATATCAGACAGATGCGATTAAATTTCTACTTCTGCAATAGGCATTTTGCATCTCCAAAAAAGGATGATTACTTCATTTGAAAGTTTATCACAGACTTAAACAAAAATTAAAATAGATACCTGTGTGTTATTTACTTAAACTAAGAGTACATTATATGTACAAGAATCTCTTCAATTCAAATTACGCTATAATAATGAAATGTTTTTCACAAGTGAACACACTTATCTGACCTGCAACTGTTGTGTACAGGATACGTTCTGCAATGATATGCAAGTGAAACACCTGGCCTTTTTGTCTAGTTGTACCAGAAATTCATCTTGCATATTGATATAATGTTATCTCATTTCAATTCAGTACATCAACTTGTCTAGTACGTACTTGTCGTAACATCTGAAGTAGCCATTGTTGGAGTCCTCGCAGACACACTGGCGACAACCATCAGCCCAAGTCTGACCTTGCTGGTACTGGCGACCCTTGTAGAAGCAAGGATCTACAAGGATAGAATGTTTATGACAGTGTCTTGACATTTGGGCATCAGTAGCTTGTTAATTCATTGAAGAGACAGGGATCACTCAGTATTTCTCCTGGCCGTGAGCCAGCTTCGCCAGGAGAAGACTTGAGAATAAAAGCTGGTGGGAATGTGCCACCACTTCTGTTGCGTATTTTGCCCTCTCAGCAGGCTACCATCATTTGGTATAATTTTATAATTTCAGGTATCCATTTTCTCGGTTGCCTAGTAATTGCATTGGTGACAAGATCTTGTAATGAATTGTAGCAGCTGTCAAGCGCCCCCNCCCCCCCCCCCCACTGAGATGTATTTGCGTGCTCCAAACTATTCCGGCGTATAGCAGGAATCAAACGACAAATGCTTGTCTATGCTAAAGAAAGTCCACTAATGACATACCTAGTGGGCTCACATAGCCCACATCATGCAGTGTTATTCCCCAAGGACAGTGTCACAATACTTACTGGACACAGTGTGTATTGTGCAGCAGATCGTTCGTGCCGCAAACTCATTCTTAAAAACATTTGGCAATTTTCAACTTATTTCATATTCACATCGTTGCTGTTAGTTGTGTTTTTAACTAAATTAGCCAAGCAATCACAGCGATAAGGAATTATCCTGGAAATTATACACGTTACGGGACAGAGCCAGTGATGGCTGACCAGTAGCTAGTGATGGCTGACCAGTAGCTAGTGATGGCTGACCAGTAGCTAGTGATGGCTGACCAGTAGCTAGTGATGGCTGACCAGTAGCTAGTGATGGCTGACCAGTAGCTAGTGATGGCTGACCAACAGCCTGATGCTGACGTAATCGTAATATCATGGTATTGTCACTCACCTACAGCAAATTTACAAAGGTCACAATACTTGGCACAGTTGTCACTGGCCCAGGACACAAAGTCAGGATTAGAGCACATAGATTTGCCATAGGCGTCACAGTTGGGGAGCTTGTCAGAGCACACAGTCGGAGGCTTTGGTTTAGTAACTGGAACAAACATAATGTACACACAGCTATGACATGGGACAGTGGAATAGACCTATTTATAGAAGCCAGGAGACAGGGGCCTAAAAAGCATAAAATTAAGGTAATACATATTAAGAGACTATTTGGACCTGTAAGACAGATAATTGTTGAAAAAATATTTCGAGATTTATTCATAGCAATTTGGCAACGCACACAATAATATAAATGACAAAGGCAAGATGAGCATGCCATCTTACGAACAGAAAGAAACTACATGAGTGGGAACAGGTTGGTTCCATAACTGGATGCTAGGTGGTGTTAATTTTAGAATTTTAAATAATTGATGAATCCTTACATTTACAACTTACTACAAGTGACATTTAGGAGGAGCGGATTGTTTTAACATGTGCACTGCAAAGACAAACATGTTACATGCCCTCGGAGTGCGCAATGCAATTGAAATTGCAATTTATTCTACAGAGTGCAGTGCTTATAGTCATTCACAAAATGAGAAATGCAATCCTGGTAGATACTGAGATTGACGTAACATGAAAACTAAAATTGTCGTTACTGGGGATTTTCCAAAATGGACCATTTTACAGAATGATTTTGGATCCACAAAAAACCCCTAGAGTCCTCTTTCGGAAACTTGTGTTGCTTACCACAGCGGTCTCATTGGGCAGTTCTATAAGAAGGCGTAAGAGATCACATTGAAGTTAGAAAATTTAACTCAGTGATGGTGGCATCGGAGATGGTGATTTGTTTGCACACAGACTTTACCTTTGGTTGACTTGAAAAATCAGTCATGTTTCACTTTAAGTGGTAGTTTACCTATTTTAGAGTAGTCCTCCAACACACTAACGACAAGTGATTGATTTGAAACGTTAAGGAGTCCTTGTAAGGACTAAAATTGAAAAACAAAGACAATTTGCCTCATTGCCCATGCCTTCGGCCCATGCCAGAAATGTAAAATGCTCTCAAAAAACTCCCAAGAGGGCTCCTTTGGTCCTTGTTTCCAAAAGAGTCCTTGTTGGGGATTTAGGTGGGTGACGGCTCTTTCGGAAATTTTTAGTAGTGGCACCGCAAAGGTTGGATACATCTCAATGGAAACTCATTTTATGACTCTTCAAGAGTTTGACAGAAACTGAGACGTAGATACCAAATGTGAATATCAATACTAAACTATTATTGTAACTAATGGGATCTGTCCGAGGGTAACCGTCATCCATTTCATAGCAACACACCTACCAAATTTCATGAGTTCATGCAGGGTGAGATAAAAAAGCAGGCGCTGGATGCCGTACACAAGACGACAGACACCTAGACACATAAGACGGCCCTATGCACCCACATATAAATCCACATTAGGTACATGAGGATGCATGAAAAGGTAAGAACTTGACAGTACTATAAATTTGCACACACCTTGTGTACTCGGTCCCGTGACCTGCCCTGATCCTGTAATCGTGCCGACCTGCTTTGGCCAATCACAAACAAGCTGGTCACAGCATTTGCCTGGCTGAGATACAAGCTTGCAGACAGATGGAACATTTGAATAGATGGGGCACCTGAAACATAGTACACAAATTTTGAAAACAATCGAAAATCAAATCAGGGAGTGCATGTGAACAGTGGTTGTTACTCGGTGACTTTAAATAGTCCCTCTCACCCTACTCCTTCACATTTTTCTCAGTTTTATTGAAAACTAACAGTGGCGCATCTTATACTCATATTCTAAAGGAGTAAGTGACATGAACATTCATTCTACTGGCAATTATCCTGACTGCTAGCAACTAGGTCTGGGATTCATACATCAGAACACCTTATCACCCATCATCCTTCCAGCCAATTCCTCAGCTGTGCAATTTCTTAGAAATGGCTTCTGGATTACTCACAATGATTGACAGGTGTAGTAACCACTGCTGGCATCCAGACATCTACACTCTTTGTCGCATCCATCTTGCCAAGTCATTCCTTGGTAATACTTCTGTCCATCGTAGACACACACGTCTGAAACATGCATCTATTACAGAGCAAACTGACATCCCCCAAACACTGGTAGGCAGGACAGTGATATTCATAGATTTTGTAAATATTTATCAAAATTAGGAGGCGGAGCTTGAAAGCAACATTCAGAGAATATCATGCAAGGAACATAAGACAAATGACATCAGTTGAAACAGCCGTTATAACAAAAGAACTGACAGTGAAAACATTGCCTCAACTTTAATACCGCACTATATTCACGATGCATAGCATCCACAGGGGATTGAAGTCTGGAACTAAGTTCCCCATGAGCATTGCTTCTTTTTGTCGTGGCTGGCAGACTGATTCTCTTCCCATAACCCCTTGTACATTTCCATTTGACCTTAACCACATATGAATGTAATGAACTTAAAGGTAAACTGTCAATTTTTTGACAAATAAAGGGACGCAATAGAAAAAACTTGACTGCAGGCCTGTATTAATTGTTTATGCTGAAAGGATTTTTAATACAATTATCCCCAAAATTTACTAGGTGTCTCTCTAGGCTCAAAAGGTAATCATAGCAATATGACTATTGTGATTTAACCAGGGTAAGGAATGATTTGCAGAAAATCTTCTGGCATACCGCATATTAGGATGTGCCCCCTCTATATGTAATTGTCTCCCCTGACACAATGCAAGCTAGGCTGCAGTCGGTGTGACATTTTCATGGAAAACAAGGTGACATATTCAGACAAGCAACTGATGTTTACATCATCTTTCAAACTCTACCAACCCAAATACACATTGCATTTCATTACATTTTCCAATAGAGAGCCAGGGTGTTCAGCTGCACAGGCAAAATGTAAAGGACTAAGTTTCCACAACACTGAAGTTTGAATTTTGCAATTAAATGACCAGTAGCATTGCCTAATGTACTCATGATACCAACAGTTCTACTATAGGAAGATTTTGAACAACGTTTCAATGTCCTTGTACTAGACTGTAAAACAGATGCGAGAATTTCCCATCACAATGCACTAATCAGAAACTGGAATTGGTAATTTAGGAGGGTGGCGCCTTCTCTAGGATATTTCGCAAGAAAATGTCGGAGTTGCGAATCTGTTGTGTATAATCTATAGACTGACGTAAAAGAGTGTTAGACATTTAACAAACAACTGGAGCTCAGATGGCCGTCCTACCACACAATCAATATAACTGTGGTCAACCGCCACAAACCTAAAAGCACTTGATGAAAATTCATTATTTAGAGCATCTCAATAAAAGTTGCATGAAAACGGATCTAACGAGATTGTGAGGTTTTATCAGAGGAAGGCAAAATCAGACTTATCGGAAACCCCCAAGTGCATCAACTAGAACAAAACGTACTACGGAAGTTTTGTTCGAATTAAGCCAAAATGAAGCTTTTGTGTGTCTGACTTATGCCAGTTTAACAGTACACAACATTACATTTAATAACTTGCGAGCTCCGAGACCTAAAGCAGTTTAGCACCAATTTACTTTAATTATATTTACGATATTGCAGCTTTATCCACAGGCTCTGGATCTCTTACCCAGTCCATTCTGTTTCCCCTTGCCGTGACCAGTTGTCGTGACAACGGATGGGCCAAAGTCACATACAGGCTTCTTGCAGCACTCGCCAGGTACCTTTGTCAAAACGCACTGTTTGGGTAAGTTGTAGTACACGGGGCACCTGCCATAAAACAACAAAGTTAGTGTGCAACATCAACAAATGATTATTAAGTCAAGCCCGTCAAAATACTAGAAGTCACAAATCAACAGAATCTAACCTTAGTGTATTAACAAAAAGTACACTGCAGAAGGTGTGCATGAGCACTTATAGTGTAACAGTGTACTACAAAAGGTGCAGAGCACTAAATCACTTACAGTGTAACAGTGTACTACAGAAGGTGCAGAGCACTAAATCCCTTACAGTGTAACAGTGTACTACAGAAGGTGCGTAGCACTAAATCACTTATACTGCAACAGTGTACTACAGAAGGTGCGGAGCATTAAATCACTTATACATCTGTAACAGTGTACTACAGAAGGTGCGGAGCATTAAATCACTTATACGTCTGTAACAGTGTACTACAGAAGATGCGGAGCATTAAATCACTTAAAGTGTGACAGTGTACTACAGAAGGTACATAGCACGATACTAGCAAAGCATTGAGCATGTGCGTGACTCTAACAGTGAGCCAAACGAGCAAGCCAGCTAGACTTCATTGTTTTCATAGATCTGGCAGATGAAGTTGCATGAATCTACTTTACGACCATGAGTTTGCTCATGAGTAACACATAACCACCAATAGAATGGCTCACGCCATAAATAATCTACTCACATGTTGTTGCAGGTGTAGAGACCCTGTCTAGCATCATCGCACGTGCATTCATAGTCACATCCATCCTTCCAGGTGTCGCCGGTGTTGTACTGTGAACCCTTGTAATAGCACTTATTAACTACAAAAGTCAAGAAAATCACGCATCATAGCAGAGCTTGGAACTCCTCTGGTATTATGCCAACTGATATTTTTTGTTGCTGACTCGACGTTCACAGTAGATAAGAACTAAGAATAAGTGAAAAGTGTACAACATGTAAAAGTCGTTATTATGTTAATGACAGATAAATCCTCCACACAACCTGTATTATCAAACAGACAGTCGTAAGTGCATTATGAATTACACTATTGAAATCAGCTGTAGTTATATTAAATAAATTTATATTTGATTTGTTAATTGTTGTGTCTGACCTGATGTGACACAAAAGTCGAATTCAGGTTATAATTCATGTAATTGGTATCAACGATCAATGTGCACTACACTACAAAGAATACATAACATTCTTTTAATACAGAGCATCAGTTCAGTGATTCCATCACAAGATCCAACTTACAGTAACCGCCCGTGATAGTGTTCACTCCCGAGCAGAAACCGCAGAACCGCGGGCACTTGTCAGCAGCAAAGTCTTTGTAGTCAGTACAGAAGTCGCTACCATAGCTCGCACAGTTGTCGACCTTGTCCACGCACACTGCCGGTGGTGTTATGGTGATCACTGCGGGATGGACAGAGGTCACATGATTACAACTGTATCAGAAATTTATACTGGCTATTACGTAAAATAGCGACCAGAATGAAAAATAAGTTACTTAGTCCACACAAGTGTCTTGAAGTGTTCGAGAACTAACTTTAACTAAAAAAGGTAAAAGAAATATATTAGTAGCAGACTGTTCAAAATACAATTTTCTTGTCTGATGCACAAACTTTGCTATGCAGTTTCCAAGAACATGTTTTCACAACATTGAAAATGAAAAATATAAAATAAGTTAACCAAAACTATCGACTATTAACGAACAACAAAGATCACTCGTGGATGCACTGCAACATCAATGATCTTCTAAGAAGCTGCTCACCAGCAAGCTTTCCAATAATGTATGTGACAAAACATTCCATGAAATGGCCTTATTTAATAACACATTTAAAAACAGCTCAACCTCTTTACTCAGTCTTTACTTGTGACCTGACCGGATGCTGTATTCTCAAACAGTAGTATCAAAATCAGTTTGATATCTTACCTTCAGGTGGTGCTATTGTTGGGGGACACAAGCCGCAGAACATTTTACAGTTCTTATTCGCCCAGCTCACAAAGTTTGTGCAAGTGTCTCTGCTGTAATGGTCGCAGTTGGGAATGCGGTCCCGACACCTGTTGGGATCAACTGGAACAACAAAATCCATCAAACCATGACCACAATGCTCTTAACACAAAGTTACGGAGTACAGAAAGTATTCACATAACTCACCCAAAATAATTTTACCAAAATCACATTTTTAAAGACTGTTTGCTGTTATTCAAGTTGTTGGCCATATTGTATGCTTAATAAGTGAAGAACTATATGCTAACCATGATAAAATTTCACGTCATGTTTGGCGTTACTCAGTTTCCCAATTTATACAAGTCATAAATACATCTTCCTTTGCAGTGACTCTTATCCTTAATATGGCATATAATGTGAGTTCCACGTCATGTATGCCTGATTACAGCAAAGACAGTGGTGAGAATGTGATTGTGAATGCACTGCTGTTTTTTTACAGAATCGAAACAAATGATATCATTGTAACTGAATGCAAATCCTTGCGTAGACAGCATTCACATTTCAATACTAACGTTCAGTTCATGAACCACATGAATTGCATGACAGCAAAATGCAGGATACCGCGGTTGTAGTTTTGATTGGCTATGCGATGAAAAGGTCCTTGAGCAGTTGAAATTAGACAACATTAAGGATAATTTTGCAAGTTCCATAAGAGAAATCAAAACATCTTCCAATTGCCCACTCAGTACATGGGTTATATGGACCTCAAAATGAAATAAATTCCGCATGCAGACAAGTAAATGCATTGAATAAGAGTCAAATGTTACAGTTAATGTTATTTTCTTCTTAATTTCTTTCTCTCCCAGTTTTTACGAGGTTGCAAAATAACAAAAATTCAGCAGGGGTAATACATAAATTTAGCTTCAGTTGATTGATGCTTAAAGATTTGTAAGCAAAGTTTCCAAACACATAATTATTTAGTGTCTTCAACAGTGTGTGTTGAATGGCTGAATTGAATTATAAAGAATGTGTAATCTTCTACTTACGAGTGGTAGGAGGTTGTGTCGGTTTAGCTGTAATATAATTACAATTAATATTATAAGTACGTGTTGTGACAGAACAAGAAAAGCATAATGAACTTCCACCAAATAAACATAATTATGGAATTTATTTTACAAGTCTACCAAAAGTTTTATTCAAACTGATTCTTTCAAAATGTCCTCTTGTAAGAATAACTAAGTCTAGTGGTCTCCTGCAAATTCAAAAATCAAAGCAATAAAGGCCACAACATATAATTTAAAGCATGTTCTGCACTAAAAATATCCAATGTTCCATGATTACAACATGGAAAAAATAACAGGCAGCTTAAAACAAGTGCTCCCCTGGTGGCCAGCATTGGGATAACTTTTCATTAAGTAAAACCTGCTAATGAACCTCCATTCTGACACAAAAAAGATAAATTTCATTCGTGGTAACAGTAATAGTGAGACCTTGTTTCTTACGAAGATAACTGGATTTAGAAAGTGGCAGTTTGTCATTGCTTGAGACTAAACTGGCTTGATGAGCTGATGAACTACACATAGTTCTGTGATTGATTGCTAGATGGAGTAACTGTAAAGCTGAAAGGAAACTTACGAGCGCAGGCTTTAAGAGCCAGTTGTTTCTTGATAGTGTCGAGAACGTCAAAGTTGTCAACAGGGAAGACATAGTCACTGTCAGGGTCATTGCCGATGCCCTTCAGTTCAGCAGACTTTACACCTGTATGAGAAAAATGCAACAAAATATTACTACACGAAGTTGACAGGTATCTCTGCATTCAGTGTTGGTTGAACAAAGTCTTACATGTTGTCATCTGTGCTAGTTTGTAACATGAGGCCCGCTCCAAGAAACTGACTTTTAAAAGTTACTTTTTGACTTAAGTCTAAGATTTGCCTAAACCTCCAAACTTTGAAACTTCCACATCCGGTAACTTACTAGTTAAAATTAAGGCAAAACCTAAGTCAGAAACTTAAGTCAAGCTTAAGATCTATTTCTTGAAACGGACTTGAGACGAATTTAAGTTTTACATTAAAACTAACTGAAATTTAACATTCGTCTTAGCGAAATCAGTTCTACTGGAACCAGGCCATGGTCTGCACTCATTATACAGCACTGAGTACACACAAATCATGATGGTGTGAGGCCATTATGAAAGTTAAGTGTTCCTGCAACTGGATTCAGATGGAAATTTAGAACTGGAAAACGTTCGAGTTAGAAAATTTTCTCATTCTATGGTAAACAACCATGATGGCGACTTGTAATGTCCTAAGGCAAGCCAAGAAACTCTGCACACACACACACACACACACTTAATCTAAATCTAAGTTTACACAGTAACTGTTCCATTGCCTTCTGAATAAATTATACAGACAGCAGCCATGTTGAAATAGGGCAGACATAGTTTACCTTTGCCAACACCAATGGCATACATGGTGATTCCCTGCTTTCTGGCGTTGTTTGCCTCAGCGATGGTTTTACTACTGCTTATTGATTCACCGTCTGTTATCACAATTCCTAAAAAACCCAAAATCATAAAAATTTGAAAAGTCAATTAAATTATTAAACGGCATCTAACAAGACTAGTAGCCATAAACGGTAAAATCTCAACAGCTTGCGACAAATGAAATAATATATTTTACAATTTTCATAAAGACAAAGAAAACCAAATAACTGATTAACCATGTATAAGTTCAACAGACGAGTACAGTAAAAATTAGGAAATGTTTTGAGATATAGGGAATACTAATGACAACTTTGGACGACCTTGAAAAATGAAAAAATGAAAAAGGCAATTTTGATTAATATTTTATTTATCAAATATTGGCGAGATTTTACCATGATTCCACACTTTTTTGTTGAAAACACAGTCTACTAAGCTCTTTGTTTGAAAGTGTGATACAAAGTCACTCGTGGTGTCGTAACAGCCTCCTTTCTTCAGTTGTGCAGCTATGTCGCAAAAAACTGAGAGACATAACAAACTATTTTTATTCATGTGTATATAGTTGATGTGTTCATGTGTATGTTTGTAATTAAGTATGTATGTATGAGTGTATACATGTATGTATGTATGAGTGTATACATGTATGTATGTATGAGTGTATACATGTATGTATGTATGAGTGTATACATGTATGTATGTATGAGTGTATACATGTATGTATGTAAGTGTATGTATGTATGTATTTATGTAGTGTGTGTACAAGAGTGCATGTGACCCTGTGTACATGCGTGTAATATTTATATGATGTCTTACTTTTATTAATTATTGTCTGTTTTAATTATTTATATTTAACATTAATAAATAAAAAATAAAATAAATAAACAAGACCTAGACAGCCAATAAGCCTTACCAATATGTGGCACGCCCTTTCGTGCACCATTTCCTGGGTTGAACATCTGCTCTCGCATGTACTTAATCGCCTGCGCTGTGTTAGTGCCACCCCTCTTGTACTGGACATTACTGACCGCAGTCTTGACCGCCGGTGTGTTGTCGTACTTGTTCAAGTGGAAGTCCAGGTATGCTCGGTCACTGTAGCGCATCACACCCACCTGCAATATGTAAGATGTAAAAATAGACAAGATGATTGTAGGATGTCAAATGCGTTTTGAGTTCAGAGTCATCAATAGATGGCGCGGCAAGTCAGTGCCTTGTATAGTTTTCAGGTTCGCCGCTTGTCACGCTGCCTGTCACTTCCTGTTTTTGCTGAATTTATGAAAGTCGTGTTTTTTTCTTGCTCCTTGTAAGTTGTTATTTTCAACGTCATTCCATTCGATGTTATAGCTTGTCCTTTGCTTCATAGTTGCTCAGTATATTAGAGTTATTTTTCATTCCTTTTCGAGGCTTTGTGTGCTTGCACATTGGCGTTTCGCTCCACTGAACTTGACCACGCGGTCATTTGACATTGGTTTGACCTCTAGTTCATTTTGAGTTAGAAACCAGTTGTTTCGTCTATTAGTTTTGGTGCTATTATTCAGTGTGATACTTGTTGATTTGTTTTCTTGATTATTTATTTGTTTATTTCGCTGACATTTGTTTCTTAATTTTCTTTTAGGAAAAATTATGTACTTCTTGTGCGACCGTATGCCACACCGTATGGCCTTACGATGTTGAATAAATGAAATGTTTTGAATCCTACAATGATGGTTATGCAAGAATTCATGCGATCAATCAGTCGTTGACAGAGACATCTTCAGCAATCAAAGCACTCAAGGTGTCTCTGCTCTCCAGTATTATGTAAACTGTGACAGCACAGGGCTTTGTATCGGTGATATGCATTGGAGACCAAGTGAAATGCTGCAATCACAGGGGTGTGAGTGGTCATGTCAGTTACCTCTTAGTACTCTTGTACCTTCACGTTGCAGTGTGTCACACTTACAGTTATTAGTAGTTTTCAAGAAGAATTGACCAAATTCCTTCCAAGCAAAATAGGTGAAAATTCAGAACACAAATTGCTGTATTATTTCCTTTTTTGTCTGGTTTCCTTCTCGACGTTTGGTACAATTTTGACAAACTTTATAACAGAGCTTAATGTCAACAACAGAGGACACGAAATTAAATAATTATTGTCATGACAACCACACAATGTCTTGACAACATACCTGCGCTTTATCTTTTGCAATGTTGAGTTCATCCACCACTTTGTTCACAAATGACAACATCTTCTGGAAATTGGCCTTACCCACGCTGCCAGATGAGTCGAGTACAAAGACAAAGTCAGCAGGTCTGTCACAATCTGAAATTAAAGCCACGTAGATACAGTATGGATAAAATTATGACCTCTAATTTAAAAATTAATTTCCTTCAAATACAATTACACTGTTCAATTGACGAGGGTATTTTTCTCGGTGTCTAACTACTCTATTGCCTCCTACGGGAGGTCGTCTATTTCCATCGTTAATTTTGTCAATATTGAAAAAAGACTATTCTCATCATGCAAAGAAAACTGCGATAAAATCTTTAATAATAAATTAGAGCAAAATAGGTCTGTTTATTCATGTTTTAATCCACTTTGTGAGCGGTATGTTAACCGTCATTTTAACATACAACGCAAAATCCCAAGTTTAACCGTCATTTTGTTACCTGCTAAAAATAGTGGATTTTGCTGAGCAAAATCTGACAGCTACAATCATAAAACACTTGGACCTTCTGCAGATACCCGACGTGGCTCACCAATAACGCATGCCCACTTCACGACATTGTTTCACGCCATTTGCCTTGCAGCACAAAATGTGAAGTGCTTTCATCTAATTATTCTGGAAATCTGGCCAGAGGGAGATTGCAAGGTTTTAGCCAGTCTTTGGGGGGAGGGGCGGCACCAGAATACAAGGCATTCTCTGAGGGACCAAGAAAGATAGCCTGGAGATCTTTTTTAACATCATTACTATGTAACCGTTCGCCTGTTCTGGACGGGTAGTAATATGAACAAGGTTTTTATGAGCCATAGCATTTGTTATGTTGCATTGCAGCGTTTTGTCATTCAGTAACTTTTCCAGACGTGAGGGGTGCTGCACGTGCGATAACATCTGGCTCTTTTGTTAACTGCCCAGCTCAGTCTTTTGTCCCGTATGATAACAATCAGGCTAATTATCTCCCAGGCTTCAAAGGAAACGTATGGTGGTTGCACGCTATTACCGAACGCGTATGAACACAGTCAAACCCAGTGCGTCCGTTTAGACAGAATAGATTGTCTTAACTTCTGTTGTAGTTGGGCGAATTTGTTGATTCAAAAACCGAACATGCTNACAATTACACTGTTCAATTGACGAGGGTATTTTTCTCGGTGTCTAACTACTCTATTGCCTCCTACGGGAGGTCGTCTATTTCCATCGTTAATTTTGTCAATATTGAAAAAAGACTATTCTCATCATGCAAAGAAAACTGCGATAAAATCTTTAATAATAAATTAGAGCAAAATAGGTCTGTTTATTCATGTTTTAATCCACTTTGTGAGCGGTATGTTAACCGTCATTTTAACATACAACGCAAAATCCCAAGTTTAACCGTCATTTTGTTACCTGCTAAAAATAGTGGATTTTGCTGAGCAAAATCTGACAGCTACAATCATAAAACACTTGGACCTTCTGCAGATACCCGACGTGGCTCACCAATAACGCATGCCCACTTCACGACATTGTTTCACGCCATTTGCCTTGCAGCACAAAATGTGAAGTGCTTTCATCTAATTATTCTGGAAATCTGGCCAGAGGGAGATTGCAAGGTTTTAGCCAGTCTTTGGGGGGAGGGGCGGCACCAGAATACAAGGCATTCTCTGAGGGACCAAAAAAGATAGCCTGGAGATCTTTTTTTAACATCATTACTATGTAACCGTTCGCCTGTTCTGGACGGGTAGTAATATGAACAAGGTTTTTATGAGCCATAGCATTTGTTATGTTGCATTACAGCGTTTTGTCATTCAGTAACTTTTCCAGACGTGAGGGGTGCTGAACGTGCGATAACATCTGGCTCTTTTGTTAACTGCCCAGCTCAGTCTTTTGTCCCGTATGATAACAATCAGGCTAATTATCTCCCAGGCTTCAAAGGAAACGTATGGTGGTTGCACGTTATTACCGAACGCGTATGAACACAGTCAAACCCAGTGCGTCCGTTTAGACAGAATAGATTGTCTTAACTTCTGTTGTAGTTGGGCGAATTTGTTGATTCAAAAACGGAACATGCTCAGCATTTGACGAGGAATTCAGAAATGCTATTGGTTCAAGCTAAAATATGTTATAACTTGACTTTCATTTTTATCAGTCCAGCCCTGTCAGTCTAGATACCATCTGATCGGAGATTAGAGCAATTATCGAACAAAAGAGCGCAGGCCCTCCAACCATAAATGCCAGAATGGAGTTAATCAGTCGTGTAAGATATTGGCTACGGGGGGGGTAAACTTCCCAACTTGTTGTTGGGCTATAGAATCAAACAAATTGGGAGCAACGGGATGTCGCCGTCATGGTAAACTTCAACCCTTTCCAATTCTTGCAGCAGTGATGTTGTGGATGCATAGGGGTGCCCCCAATTGCTGGCACTGCTAGGTTTACTTGCAGTTGGTGTTGGGCAATTGTTCCAGTCAGAGCTATGGTATGACAAGAGCAAGGAATTCCCCTTACTTGCTAACAGAGGGCGCATTGTGAAATACCAGAAAAAGAGCGGAGAAAATCATAATGAAAATGGTAGCTGATTATTATTTAAATGTAGCGTAAAGAAGCGTAAAAATTTTCACATGTAAATGCTACTAATACGACAGCCAAGTTTGTTCTCTTGTTCTCCATAAAACATTATATTATGTAGTCCGGAATAATTCTTTTGCATTGTGCAAGTTGTGTACCAAAGCTAACACCAAACAATTATTTGAAAAGATTGTGGGCATTCATATAAACAACATTAGAATTAAGCCCCTAAAAATGAAAAAAGGGCAATTTTGGTAATTATTTTTTACCGACATGGGTGACATTTTACCACAATGTGCGTGATCAATATTGAATACTTCGATCTCACCTTTGATAGGAGCAGGCGTAGTGGCGGTATTGGTGATCTTGTTAGGGACAACTGAAACAGAGGAGATCCACAAGTCGTGAACAATTTACAAGACCTCAAATGAGGCATGAGAATAAAGTACAATTCATAAATCGTTTGTTGAGCAGGCAACACTCAGATGCCTAGAGGACTTTTAAAATGTCCTCCAAATTTCCCAGCAAAGCATCGTTGTTACTTGTTCATTATGCACCCCCGCTGTGGGATGAGTATTCCGATTTCACTGATTGGCTAGTCCGGTTTCAGTCTTGTCGTTATCAGTTTGACACAGTGACAAACTAGTGTTTATGTAGTCCAGCTCGTCACGTAATCCAGCAATTAATTATGTTGTGAACAGTGCGCTTGGCACTAACCGATATTTAAAAATCCAAACGACATTCAACAAATGTTGTGAAGAAGATTTGTTTTGTATGAAATATTATGGCCAAAAAACTTCGAATGGAGAAAAATCGTTGACTTTCAGAAACATTAGACTTAACTTTCACCTGTTGATTCCTTTGTGTGACTGTAAGCTCTGACCCGCTCACTACCACAGCAGTGAGAACCAACACAATAAGCTTGTTTGCCAAGTCTAAGCAAACGTGATACTAGATCAGATCGTGATGTTGGAAATTTCTTGGTTTTAACAGTCCAGGGGAATGGTACATAACATAAAAAAATATTCACAAACTGAGTTATTGTACACTCAGGAAACTAGCAAAAACCTCCGAGTCAGTTAAAGCACTTATAATCCAGATTTCTATTACCGAAAAAAATTCAACATGCACCTGTGATTTAGACCATTGAACATTTTGAAGATGGTCTCAAATTGTTCCCTGATGACAAACTGGAGATGACAATAGGGCATGTCAATGAACATTGCCCTTCATACAATCTGGAACCCCTCTGGCTATTGTCCTTCAAAAAATATGGAACCCATGTAAGTGACTATTGTCCATCATTCGATTGATGTTGAATCTTTGAATTCTCTCATCTACAAGTCTTAGATTAGCATGCCTCTCACAACTCTCATTCTTGGCCATCTTACATCTACACCCTTACACAGTCGCGGTATATGATTTCTACATTTTCCCACTGAATAATTGCGGGAGTTGCAGTAAACATAAAGGACAAGAACTGACATGTCATCCTGAACAAGACAAACTTACATGTCATCCTGAACAAGACAAACTGACATGTCATCCTGAACAAGACAAACTGACATGTCATCCTGAACAAGAACTGACATGTCATCCTGAACAAGAACTGACATGTCATCCTGAACAAGACAAACTAGTAACATGTTGGTAACTCCATTCGCTCAGGTGAGATAATCGCACTAGCACCTCTTAACCTACCTTTGCAAGCTTGTGTCGAGAACATGTCTTTGAATCCTTTAAGGGCGTCAAATGTGTCCACAGAATAGACAAACGCATTGTCTGGGTCACTGCCAATGGCATTCAGCTCATCCATAGAGATACCTGAAGTTACAGCAGGTTATGTTGCTGTCTCACTAAGCTCCCATGTAATGCCACACAATACATTTGCTCAGAGTTAATCAACAGTAAAAGAACAGACTCGGGTTGTAGCATAATCTTTTGTTGGCAAACATGTCTCTAGAGACAGACATTATTTATGAATCTCACAACCGTCTTGAATGTTCTGGCTTCACATAACTTTAAGGACAAAATTTCTACCATCGATGTTTATCAATTAATAAAAATGTGTGCATATATTCAATGATATTTTTGCCAGTGTTTTGCTTGTGCTTGGACAAATAGCTACATTCACACATTTCCAGTTCCCAGAATATACACTGACAATAAGCAAGTTACAAACCTTTCCCAATGCCAATAGCAAACACTTTCACTCCCTTGTCTTGAAGCCTCTTAGCTTCTGCTTTGGTCGCCGACTTCCTGTTGGACTTGCCGTCGGTGACAATAATAGCAATATCAGGTACGCCCGGTCGGTCACCCTCGCGAGGGGTAAAGCTGGTATCTGTAAGGTACTTGATTCCTTTGGCTGTCTCAGTGATGCCTCCTGTGAAGGCGACGCCATCTATTGCCTACAATCAGAGATATTAACGTCTAGTTTCTCTTGCTAGCTCACTCAAACTTCAAAACCTGAAAACTTAAATAAAACTTAAATGACAATCAAGGCATTGAGCATGATCCTTTATTCAGATCACACCAGGTACTAGTCTCACACTGGATTAGATTCTGCGGATCACAATAAGCATAACATGACACCATTATTGAAAACTATGATGAAACTGGCATTGTTTAAGTGGTGTTTGAGGTTAAATCAAACCTTGGATTACTTAGAACGTAGTACAAGTAGCAGTTTGCATATGTTGCAGTCAATATCTTCAATATCTAGTTTTAAAATAATGGAAGATGAATGCACCACTGAATTTCGGATTAATATGACTATTTCCAATGATTATGAGTGCGTGTATACTCAGACAGTCTCATGACTAGAGCTAAAATGCCCATGATATACACAGCAGGTTATTGCAGTAATTCAATCAATGGAAAACCGGCTAATAACTTTACAAGAGCAACGCGGAGCATTGAAATGCACCCAAGAATGCATCGCAAATGGCGTGCTTTTGGGGTTATTTATTTTTACCATAAAAATGGCCACTAGATGGTGCAAAAAGGTACAATCCATCCAAAAATGGGAACATGCCATATTTCATAAAAATCAGTCAAGGAACTTCAAAGAAAAAAAAGGAAAACAGAACTACAGGTAAATGAAATGGCTACTTGTGGGCACAGCGTTTGTTCCATCTGCCTGAAAGTCATCGTCTGTTATCTTCATTCACTTACTAAATTTAATAAAGATCCTGCAGTAGGTTTTGGAGAAAGAGCTTTGGGCGCAAAACAAAACAAAATTACCACTAGGAGGCGCCACAGTAGTCAGATGCCATCATCAAACGTCCTCTTCTCACTGAAGACATATACGCCAATTTTCAAAACCATCCCTAGAATGATTTGGTTGATCGAGGGGTGGATGCCAAAAACAAGATTTGAAAACAGCAAAAAATGGCCACCAGGTGGCGCAAAATACCTCGATTCCATCCAAAAACAGGGTGATAGTGTCATTTCACCAATAGATGCCTATATTTTAAAATTTTATGAAAATCTGTTGATGACCTTTGAAGATACAGACTGGTAAACGTAAAAAACTAAAATTGCCACTAGGGGGCACACCACTAGTCAGATCCATCCAAAAATCGTGGTCATCCATTGTCAACATATATAAATACACTTTCTAAATTAAGTAAAGATCCTGCAAAAGGTTCAATAGATACAGCCATGAGTGCAAAAAAACAAAACTGCCCCTAGGAGGCTCCACAGTAGTCGAACTCGTCGGAAAATCGGAAAATCGTCGTCAGCCGTGCACTTCATAGTAAAAACATACATGCAAATTTTCACAATTTTCCTGAAAGCAGTTTGGTTGATAGACGAGTGGACGCCAAAACAATAGGTGATGCAAACTAAGTCGCATCCATCTGAAAGTGGAGAGATAGCGTCATCTCAATAACAGATGCCTGTATGCCATATTTTATGAAAGTACCTTGAGGACCTTTGAACATACAGACTAGGTAAACGTAAAAAAATAAAATTGCCACTAGGTGGCACACCAGTAGTCGGATCCATCTGAAGGTCGTCGTCCTCCTTTGTTAACATCATACAAATACACTTACTAAATTTAGTAAAGATCCTGCGAACGGTTTAGGGGATACAGCCATAGGTGCAAAAAAAAACTGCCACAGTAGTCGAAGTCGTAAGAAAAACATTGTCAGCCGTCCACTTTATAGTAAGAACATACATACAATTTTCACAATCATCTTTTGAGCGGTTTGGTTGATAGAGGGGTGAATGCAAAAAACAGTAAAAATGGCCACTAGGTGGAGCAAACTACACCAAATCCATCTGAAAACAGGATAACGTCATCTCACTAATAAGTGCATACATACCAAATTTTATGAAAATCCGTTCAGGACTTTTAAAGATGCAGAGTTAAACGTAATTGCCACTAGGGGGCACACTGGTAGTCGGATCCCTCCGAAAGTTCGCTCATGCCGTCCCATCCATGGAAGGAGCACATGTGCAAAATTTCATGAACATACGTCAAGGGGTTTTGGAGATAGAGCAGCGGACGCCAGACAGACAGACGCCAGACGGACGGAGATGACAGAATAATGCGTCCACATATAAATATGTGGAAGCATACATTAGATACGGAAACAAACTAAGACACTCATAGTCGACATTTTGGTTAATTATTTCTAGATCCTTATCAAGACAAATGTTCACAATTCTCGTCAGCTAACACAGGCCGAAAACAGTCTGGATACTTAGGTACACATCAAAACGCATTGCGAGGGGAAAGAGCAGAAATCAAAACGGAGCTCGCATGAACCAATGTTTNACTTTTAAAGATGCAGAGTTAAACGTAATTGCCACTAGGGGGCACACTGGTAGTCGGATCCCTCCGAAAGTTCGCTCATGCCGTCCCATCCATGGAAGGAACACATGTGCAAAATTTCATGAACATACGTCAAGGGGTTTTGGAGATAGAGCAGCGGACGCCGGACAGACAGACACCAGACGGACGGAGATGACAGAATAATGCGTCCACATATAAATATGTGGAAGCATACATTAGATACAGAAACAAACTAAGACACTCATAGTCGACATTTTGGTTAATTATTACTAGATCCTTATCAAGACAAATGTTCACAATTCTCGTCAGCTAACACAGGCTGAAAACAGTCTGGATACTTAGGTACACATCAAAACGCATTGCGAGGGGAAAGAGCAGAAATCAAAACGGAGCTCGCATGAACCAATGTTTCTATTCAGATAGCGCTCAGCAGCTTGGGAATGGTTTGGTGATAATAAACCGAAACGTCAACTATTATCATAATGTCTTTGTTTAAATACGCGCTGATTCCTTACTCATATTTTGGCCAAAAACAAATGTGATTAAACCTAAATAAGGTCTTATGGGCATTACATTGTTTCCCATCATGCAACACAATATTTTAATGCCAAGGAAGCCAACCTACCGCCAACAATGAGGTCTTATCCTTATGAGCCAACATATTGAACTCGGGTTTAACGTTAGTGCTGTATTTAACTACACCAACTCTGGTCTTAGTGGCACCAATGTCGAAGCTGCCTGAAACTTCTTTGACAAAGTTTGTGATCTTCTTGAAGTTGGGTCCGCCCACGCTGCCAGACGTGTCCAATAGGAACATGACGTCAGCTTGGATATCGCAGTCAACTAGATACACACAGAGATACGAAATGAGAACCAAAGTGAATAATTTATATTTTGATTGATTTATGTTGAACTACATTCAGATGCTGTTATAAATAACAAAATATTGACGAGACTTTACCGTGAACTTTAATCATCAAAATGATATTTGGTCAGTAATGTTATTTATACCACAATATCAGCCTTGAATGGCCACTACAACTGTTTAATAACCCATTTAGTTATTTAACAGTGTTAAATAGCATTTTGGCAGGAAACCGAGGCCGATTTCGAACCCGGTCCAAAAGTTAAACTTTTATGTTTTTGTAAATATTTGGCTGAATGTACGGATTCATTTAGTAATTTCCTACATAACATTGAACATTACAAACCCCATTTTGAATATCTTAGTCTTACCTTTGGCGGTTGGGACAACAGGTGGGGCTGTTGTTACCTTTGGAACTATAAAGAAAAAATCGGCAAGGAATAAAAGGCAACGAATTAATAACATAAAGTGACTGTTACTCCTGATGTCCCTCACCCTCTTTAGCTAGCTAAAAAAGAAATTGAATAAGGTCTTTTGTTCTTATAAAATCGGTGCTAACTTTTCTTTACCATGATAAAGATTTATTCTCACCAGGAAGAGGATACAAACCCTCAAGATATCTTTGATTTTATTCGATTCAAAACTGCTGTGCACGGATTTCCATTCAAACACATGTCATGTGACACAACGGCGACCATTTCCCATGAGGACTTAACTGTTCCGCAGGTGGTTTGGGTTCATCAGTTCAGAGCGCAAAATATGTTTAAAGTGAAAGCTGAACAGGATGAAATGCTTAAGCATCAAATAACCAAAAATTGATTTATAACTGATTGTACTTTTATCATTCACCATAAGAATGATACATAATACTCAGTATTAAGGATGAGTGTACAAACAAGTACTGAATCCAAATTTTTACTTTGCTGATAACTGTCGTACCTTCACAAGTAAGTTTGGTCAATTTAGCTTCAATATTCTTCAGGGCGTCGAAACTGTCCGCCTTATACACCTGTTTGTTGTTGCTGGCAATAGCCTTCAGCTCGTCCTGAGCAAGGTTCGTGCCAATACCTGCAGGATTTAGGAACCAATGCGAACGATTCTGTTTTTAACCGACACCAGTTAAGTTTATTTACGTTCACAGATAATATGGCAAACATGAATACACACACAAGGACAAACTGAAGTCTCACCCAATGCTAATTAGGTCCAGACAAAACAAAAATCTTCAAAATGCAAGTGTACATCTCACTGCAGAAGCAGTCGTTGCACTCCATTCAATCCACGGTTTTACTATGTGTCATAAGGTAATGTTTAATTTGTGATATGAAAAGTCACTGAAACAAAGGGTTTCACCTTTAAGTTAACTAATGGGAAAAAGCCATAAATAGAGAGGCATGCTACAGCAAAAATCAAATTTATGTTAAAACATTTTCAAATGAAAGGAAGTCCCATTGAATGTACTAAATTACAAAACAAGAGCAATAGGGCTGTCCCGGTTTACAAAGTGACACTCGAACCTTGCTGTATTTACCCACAATGCAAAAGCAATGTGTACCGAGATATATGTAAGTGAGCACATAAAAAGTACTGTTATAGTATGCAGGGTTATCAAAAGAATATTTTACACTTAATATCCAAAAACGTAATGGCTAAATGAGAATTAAGTTGATAAGGTACCACATAACCTTAAAAGGGTTTAAAAGATTGTGAGAACTGTCTAGTTACCAATGGAGACCATGTCAATTCCTTTCTGTTTGGCCTTGGCTGCTTCAGACAGCGTCAACGGTTTGTTGGTTGACTTGCCATCTGTCATCACGATACCAATGTTCACCACCCCTGGCCTGATGACAGAGAAAAGGCATTTGGCTCAGTTTCATTAGTCATGTGCTCTATAAAATGACTGTGCGAAATTTATAACAAAGGGTTAAGAAGCATTCATTGACTGTGAATAAATTGCATTTCCATTGCAGTAATGGGAATACACAGTCGAGTGCACATTATTCAATATGTTTTGTGGCAAAATACTTGCAGATGTAAATTATACAGCGGCAGTGTTCACTATGCTCAATAATAAACCACTACTCAGCAGGACAGGAATAACTCGACATGATGCAGGTAACAAGCATGGTACGATTTATTCATCCATTAATATCCAAAACTTGCACACGTAATCAAAGAAGAACACAGTTCCATTTTGCACGCAAGGCTAAGCCACGTACTCACCTGTCTCCATTGAGAGGGTTGAAGGCAGTCTCGTGCATATACTTGAGTGCATCACCTGTGTTTGTGTAGCCACCAGTAAACTTGATCTTATCTATAGCAGCCATCAATGAGGATTTAGTACTGTACTTTCTCAGGTGGAACTCCGCCTGAACACCTGTACTGAACTTGACGATGCCAATACGAACCTGAGGCACAGGGAAATGAATTCCATTAAATTGCAAGAAAGCAAAACTTTCAAAGAAAACTTGTGTGTGCACCTCAGGGGTTCTTTGGAGGTGCCGCCTCACATCCAATGATCCACACCGATGCTATTTTTCAACAATTAGGAAAAAAGGTAACTATTAAGAAAATACTGAGAATGTAAACAAACAGCACAGTATGCAACCCTTTATGCTCATTTTAAAGACAAATTAGCTTTTTAAGGCGTGTCTGCAAACTCAAAGCAATTTCATCACTCAAAACATGACAAAGGAATGATTACCCATGAGACAAAACTCGAGAAGACAAGCACCACCCAGTTGGTGGCACATCCTTTAGTTATAATAAACTTTTACAAGAACTCAGACAAGCACCACCCAGCTGGTGGCACATCCTTTAGTTATCATGTTAACCTCTATGGGAAATCAAGTTCTCCTAGCACAGTTATAGCAGTAAGTGATCTAATTCAAATTTGAAAAAAGTGAATGTGGGTCCTTTCAAGAATATGGCATAGCGATCATAGGGTTTGTACGTAAAAGGGATGTACTGAAACAAACCTTGTCTGGAGCTATCTCAAAGTTGTTGGCCACACTTTTAATAAAGTCCAGCTGTTTCTTAAAGTTGGCTGACCCGACACTGCCAGAGTTGTCCAAGAGGAACACGACGTCGGCAGGGTTGGTGCCACACACTGAAGGTGGCGGTGTGACAACTGTTGACAAAACGGTGCTATGTACAGGTTATGTAGGAAATCGAGCAGTATAAAAGAAATCATCGCAATATTGTTTTCACGATAAATTCTATATTCCACGCATAAAATGCATGCACTTACAGTTAAGCATTCTGCTCTTGAAGCAATATTGCCATTCATGAGTAAACCAAACAAAACTAAGGAATGCAGTCATCAAACACCAAATGAGGGCCCTCTTGGAAAGCAGTGCTATCACTGAAGAGGCCACCCTCATTTTAAATATCACAATAATAAATAAATAAATAAATAAAATATAAAATTTGACAGCAGAACTGAATGTAAAGGACTCAGGAACAAACGTTATCAGCATCTCTTATAAGAAGCACACATCTATAAAAACAAGATTTTTTTCTAAGTTTTTGAAGACTACAGTACAAACATTGAAAATATGTTATGATATAACACTTTTGTCACTGCAATGTCATTATCTGAAGGCACTGTATCCATTTTAAGAAGTTTTGACATAAAACGTGGTGAAACACACAAAAAGTTTGGGAAACTCTTACGTCCAATGGTTTTGGCCAAATCCTCGTCCACTTTCCCATCACCATCATCATCTGGAATCAACAATTTTTTAAATTGCTTAACACATGTGTCATTCTTCACTAAATATTTTTATTACATGATAATTAAACAACTGTCAACTTTTTACTGAGCTTATACAACAACAAGGATTGCAATTTTCAAACCACCTACATCTGAGCACCGTCTATGTCACTTGTTCACAGCGCTGTGACCAACCACCAGAAGAGTTGTCACTCGAGCACACCTTCATGTCTCGCCTGGAAGATACATGCATCACTACTCTATTGATCCTTATCAATAATTATTGCTAAAATGCCCTTAATTACTACTTTTCACAGTCAAAGTACTGGTAGTGTCACCTTTTGAGTTTGGCAGTTCTTCGTCAATTCTTCCATCACAGTCGTTGTCAATACCGTCACCAACGACAACAGGAGTGAGTTTACATGGCTGCAAACAACAACGGTGGTCACTGAGACACATAAATGGTTTCTTCAACAGTCACACAGCGATAACAACATGAAAGTTTTGAGACATCCAGTAGAGGAAACAAAATACAGAAAATTCGAGTTAAACACCAACACCACTAGGCTAAGCCAAGCTGAAGTCTGTCAGAAACAGACGCAATGTCGCCAACTCAAGTAAGCAAATTTCAGTACTTAATATCAATTGTTCTTATTTAGTAGCAAAGTGACATTATAAACACACACCAGCTATGGCCTATATCACTCTACTAATAACATATGATATTATTGACCACATCATTAATAGCAATGATGTGGGAGAACAAACAGGTTGGTTATTTACTCCGTGTTTGGCAACAAAAGAAGATTCTAAGGTAATTCAAAAAAGTGGAATCGTCTCTAATACAAGACACTGCAATGAAGGTCCACTGCAAATAGTTACTCATACAGTCAAGGATGTGACAAGAATGGCATGAGATGAATATAGGCATTCGCTGATTGCCCAGGTGGCAAGCAAATATTCAGAGCAGTTAAGGCACTCTGTCGTTCCCGTGTGTCGAATTCGCATCAACACTTTGCCTCCTCGCTATTGTGTTTTACTTGGACATTAGCCTCATTGCGCATTTTTGAAGCATGAAATAAATTTAGTTCAGTTATTTTCAAAGCAGAAAAAATCAGTGATAACTAAATGTCATGCTTGACTCTGCATCACATGGCACTAATACGGTTCTCAGTTCAGTCACATTTTTGGAAATGGTGATCACCAAGAACATAGTCAGCCACAGACTTTCATTCTTTGCCACAATAAATATACTTTTCAAAAGAATCCATCTTTCACAACAGTTTTGAGATCCAAACTTTCAGACAGACATGGAGAGGTAACGTGAAATGATTCAAATGACCCATGTTTCAATATATCGCACATGTGTATCAAGTCTCTCTGCTTCAGACAGCAATGCCAATGTTATGATTGGCTAACAATATTTTGACACAATAACTGAGAATCTGCCGGCGTTCTGTTCTGTCTGCCAAAACTTACCAGGCTGCAAACACTTTGTACTAACACTTGGGGACAGAAACTTCTAAAATAAGTTTCCAGAGCCAAAAAATGTAACTAAGTGTAATAATTTATTATAATTATTTAATCTGGTTTCCTTCCATATTTTTGACAGCACTAGAATTTGTCCAAAAAATTCTTTATTTAAAAGAAAAGTTGTACTTAGTATAAAGGAAATGATCCAACAAGAAAACCTAACCGTCCACTTTTGTAACATGAGCTCACTGCTCACTAATATCTACTTAATCAACTGATGATTGCTCTCCCTAAATTCCAAAGCTCAACAGCGAACAAAACCTAGCTCCTAATCTTCCTTACAAATTCATGCCCAGAACTTACCATGTTGATTCCAGCCAATCGCAGTCCCGCTGGAAATCCATAACTTTCATCTGTTGCAGCACCATACATGGTTGTACCAAATGTAACCGTGGGGTTAGTATGCTGCAATCAAGAGAGACCGTCACACTTTATTAAAGTCAATGTTACGGCCATAACCAGACTTGCGACCTGTAGTAAGACGGGCCTCTGGAGCAATAGCCATTTTGATACACATGCAAAACATTGAAAGTTGCTGTGTCGCTAGATGGCGCTAGAGTAATTTGTTTGTAAATGTGCATTTGTCACTTGCAGTTATTGTGTAACCTGGACAGAGATTTAAGAGCAGAGGATCAAACTTCACAGCATCGTAAAATTCTTTACCATAAACATGCAGTTAATTGACCATAAGTGTTGTATGGTGAGCTGCTCAAATGATTCACATGAAAAAGTGTAAGATTGTTACGCTTATCAGCATGGGAATGAAAGATGCTTGTTGTATTATCTATGTTCACCACTAGGTGACACTTCCGGCGATAAGAAACGGGAACGCTGGGAGCGTCACCTAGTGGTGAACATAGATAATACAACATCTCCCTCCTTCTAATGCAAAGGTATAAAAAAGCTCCCGGCGTTCCCGTTTCTTATCGCCGGAAGTAGAATAACCTGTTCTCATCCTCGCCTTGTGTTTACTTGATTATAGTCAAACTACCCACGAAATAATCCGACAATGCTGCGTTTGAAAATAGGTCAAATAGAATGTTTTGTGCTTTCACAACACTAAAGAGTTGCATGTCAACCATTTCATGTCCACATCACATGTCACCACAGGGACTAGAAGAGACAAGGCAAGATCACACATGACCCATCACAGATGATGTCACTTCCTGTACACGGTCAGTATAGCCTTGACTGCACTTAAAGGGAAAGCACTTTATACAACCTGGAACATTTTTGTATATATGAAAGATGAACCATTTTAGACCAGCACAATATCAATGCATTCTGATGCTTTACGTGTCCTCTGACACCACTCCAAATACAATTGGATAATGCATAACAGTGCATATATTTGACTGTTAGCCAAGGATGAACATGTCGCAAATTGCGTTTGACCATCAATTTGTTTCGTGTGACTTCTGGAATAGACTGAATTCTTTGTCTAAGAATGATATCAGTGGTTAGTCCTATGCTTACATAAAGAAAGAGAGATATCAGTGGTTAGTCCTATGTTTACATAAAGAGGTAAATAAAATATGAATGCGCCCGTGGGAAACCCTTTCAATCTCATTACACGCGACATCAAGTAACACACTATCATGAAGAGTGAAAAATAAAAGAGCATAACTTTGAGAAACTTTGCTATCAGCCAAATGAGTCTCGGCGCACAGATCAACCATGCCAGGTCTAACTCAAAGTAACATCCATACAGATTTTTCACAAGTTCCTTACAGAAAACAGCGTTTAAGAACTTCCAAATGGACTGCACATTAAAGAATGGCAAGTAAGTACATAACGCACCTGAATTTCATACGTCCCATGTGTGATTGGCACTTGAGCTGTGACAAAGTTTGTACCAGCGACTGGTGTCCACTTGGTGTTGGCCGGGAGAGTTCGGCCATTGAGATAGAGGCCATTGACATCGTCCTTTCTAATCTGAATGTTGATGAAGTTCTTGTAGTTGCCATTGATACCTGATGACATAAACTTGAATTTGTAGCCTAAATGTTTCATCGGCATGGAAACAGGTGTTGAAAGAAGTGTTAAGTGACACTGGTAACATCTAAGGATGCTTTGGAATGTATGTCATTCGCGGAAGTCGTGGTACAAAACTACAACTGAGTCTTGGTTGGTTTGTTGACCATTATATGCATGCATACCTCACAAGGGCGGATCAAGGATTTCTAAAGGGGAGGTCGGATCTAGGATTTTTAAAGGGTGTCCAAATCGGGAATTTGAAAATCTTAGATTTGATATCACTAAATTCAAGGGAAAAGTGGAGTCCAAACCCCGGCCCTTGACCCCCTGGATCCACCTAAGCTTCATTCGTACATTTAAATTCAAGCAACTTTTAATGGGGAAGTAGCACCTTTAATCAGCCCCTCGACAAGAAAGCCAAAGAGAAAGTTCTCTTGGCTATGTAACCAAATACTCCCTAACTGGTTGTTTAAAATATCTCCAGGTTACAGCTATATCATTGCGGGGCTTATTAAAGTCACTAGAAGTAGTACAACTGCCTAAGCAAAATGCAACATAATAATCAGCACATCATGCAGCAACATAGTTGGTTAAATGTAGCACAAGTACCCTAGGCCGTAGACCGGACCTTTTACTAACTTTGAACTGACCGGTTCTGCTTGGCCTTAACCTTGACTCTTTGACAGAGTTTGGAGAATTATATTTGACATTACGTACTAGTTAGAAAGTATCAGAATTCTTTAAAAGAATGTAGAGGGTTAAGGACATTCAGCATATTCTGCCATAACTCATATTACTTGTGTTCTGAGGAATGACTTTCGGTTCCGGCTTCGATGGCTAATGGCTGAAAAGTTGCCAAATGCAAAGTAGGCCTGTGTGCAGAATTACCTCGCGCCAACACTCAACTGAAGCTGTTGCCAGATTTTTTTGTAATGCACTCTCTTGCCTCGTAGATTAGCCGATGATTAAAATGACATAGATAGCACAAACCATATTAAATTTTATCCTCCACCTCCAGCGCCCATCCCAAAATAAGGCGTCAAATATTGGCGTTTACTACTTTTTGTACTTTCAAACCAAAAGAGTTCTTGCACATAGATTTGGAGGCCATTTGCACCCGTCAGGTTGGTTCACGCAGTAAATATCTACAACTAACACTAGCACTCGAAGTCATTCTCTATGGGCTTGCATGGTGGTTGACCAAAATTGCATGTGTTACCCCCTACAGGCTATGAGTGCGTGTTATGAGCACGTGAACTTAATAGTTGTTTTCTGGCCGAACACTTCACGCCTAGGGCACCTGACGGAGTGGTCCCCGGCTACTGACCGTGGCCAGCCCGGCTTAGGGCTGAACGAAGCCAAGGAATCGCCGGGTTAAATAATGCAGTACGTGCATGTTCGCAGCGTCAGTTTGATAACATTTTGTAACTGAATAACTCGTCTAAAAAATCTAAAATCTATATTGCTCTCAAAATTTCCTCTGGTTTTGTTGAACCCGTCTCCTGGCAACTTTTCAACGATATATGATGACAGATGATTAGGCCTAGATGTTTTCACTTACATTTCAGCATGTCTCAGTGCTGGTTAAATTTCCTTATTCTTGTTTACATTCTGTAATTCGTTTGATTTATCTATTTTCCTTCAAGTGAGGACCACGGATAAATGAATCAAAAGTAGATAAGTATTGATGTAATCGTGAGCCAAAAAACAGTCAATCATTTCATTAGTCAGCGCTAATGTTGGCTTATAGGGAATGGCCAATAATCAAAACCACACCCGTAGAACAAGTTTCATTTTCATTGGCGCATAATGGAGCTCCTGAATCAATTGGCAAAAAAGTTGGTGGAAATACCTTGAGGTGTAGCGAACGTATAGTGTGAACCCCACTGGCCAACAGGAGGAATCATTGTCATGCTGGGGTCGTGGATTTTCAAGCTTCCGTCTGATGTCTTGGCAAATTGCATTAACATTAGCGGCTTGTCGCCAGAGATTTTGTAGGACTTGTCGGATGGAAGATTTAATTCCTTGTAGTCACCTGCTTTCGCCAGTGTGTACGTTCCAACACCGGGTATGGTCACTTTAGTATTAGGCTGCAATGTATATTTTGTGTTTCAAGTATATTAAATGACAAATATTTTCACTCATTGCCAGACATTTTGTCCAAGTAAAATGTGTAATTCNGGATTTCTAAAGGGGAGGTCGGATCTAGGATTTTCAAAAGGGTGTCCAAATCAAAAATTTGAAAATTTTAGATTTGATATCACTAAATTCAAGGGAAAAGGGGAGTCCAAACCCCGGCCCTTGACCCCCTGGATCCACCTAAGCTTCATTCGTACATTTAAATTCAGGCAACTTTTAATGGGGAAATAGTACCTTTAATCAGCCCCTCGACGAGAAAGCCAAAGAGAAAGTTCTCCTGGCTATGTAACCAAATACTCCCTAACTGGTTGTTTAAAATATCTCCAGGTTACAGCTATATCATTACAGGGCTTATTAAAGTCACTAGAAGCAGTACAACTGCCTAAGCAAAATGCAACATAATAATCAGCACATCATGCAGCAGCATAGTTAAATGTAGCACAAGTACCCTAGGCCGTAGACCGGACCTTTTACTAACTTTGAACTGACCGGTTCTTCTTGGCCTTAACCTTGACTCTTTGACAGAGTTTGGAGAATTATATTTGACATTACGTACTAGTTAGAAACTATCAGAATTATTTAAAAGAATGTAGAGGGTTAAGGACGTTCAGCATATTCTGCCATAACTCATATTACTTGTGTTCTGAGGAATGACTTTCGGTTCCGGCTTCGATGGCTAATGGCTGAAAAGTTGCCAAATGCAAAGTAGGCCTGTGTGCAGAATTACCTCGCGCCGACACTCAACTGAAGCTGTTGCCAGATTTTTTTGTAATGCACTCTCTTGCCTCGTAGATTAGCCGATGATTAAAATAACATAGATAGCACAAGCCATATTAAATTTTATCCTCCACCTCCAGCGCCCATCCCAAAATAAGGCGTCAAATATTGGCGTTTACTACTTTTTGTACCTTCAAACCAAAAGAGTTCTTGCACATAGATTTGGAGGCCATTTGCACCCGTCAGCCATAGATTGGTTCATGCAGTAAATATCTACAACTAACACTAGCACTCGAAGTCATTCTCTATGGGCTTGCATGGTTGTTGACCAAAACTGCATCTGTTACCCCCTACAGGCTATGAGTGTGTGTTATGAGCACGCGAACTTAATACTTGTTTTCTGGCCGAACACTTCACGCCTAGGGTGCCTGACAGAGAGTGGTCCCCAGCTATTGACTGCGGCCAGCCCGGCTTAGGGCTGAACGAAGCCAAGGAATCGCCGGGTTAAATATGCAGTACATGTATGTTCGCAGCGCCAGTTTGATAACATTTTATAACCGAGTAACTCGTCTTATAAATCTAAAATGTATATTGCTCTCAGAATTCCCTCTGGTTTTGTTGACTATAGAACCCGTCTCCCGCCAACTTTTCAATGATATATGATGACAGACGATTAGGCCTGGCTGATGTTTTCACTTACATTTCAGCATGTCTCACTGTACTGGTTAAATTTCCTTATTCTTGTTTACATTCTGTAATTCGTTTGATTTATTTATTTTCCTTCAAGTGAGGACCACGGGTAAATGAATCAAAAGTAGATGAGTTTTGACGTAATCGTGAGCCAAAAAACGGTCAATCATTTCACTAGTCAGCGCTAATGTTGGCTTATAGGGAATGGCCAATAATCAAAACCACAATTAGTTTTCTTTTCATTGGCGTATGGTGGAGCTCCTGAATCAATTGGCAAAAAAGTTGGTGGAAATACCTTGAGGTGTAGCGAACGTATAGTGTGATCCCCACTGGCCGACAGGAGGAATCATTGTCATGCTGGGGTCGTGGATTTTCAAGCTTCCGTCTGATGTCTTGGCAAATTGCATTAACATTAGCGGCTTGTCGCCAGAGATTTTGTAGGACTTGTCGGATGGAAGATTTAATTCCTTGTAGTCGCCTGCTTTCGCCAGTGTGTACGTTCCAACACCGGGTATGGTCACTTTAGTATTAGGCTGCAATGTATATTTTGTGTTTCAAGTATATTAAATGACAAATATTTTCACTCATTGCCAGACACTTTGTCCAAGGAAAATATGTAATTCGACGGCCTAATCGTAGCACAACTTGTATGAAAAAAAAAACAATTTCAGTCAATAATAAACATGCTAAGTTTATTTGTTGCCAGTTTCATTCTAAATAATCCACAATGAGAGTTGGTAAAATGCAACCTCTCGCTTTTAGGCTGAGGTTGACACCGACCCATTCGTTGGGAGCTTAATTTATTCTCTAAAAAGTCACTCTTTCGTAAGGTTTTTTCTCGTAGTGACGCAACCATTCTTTGGTGTTGTAAAAAATAATGGAAACACTTTGTACAGTTACTTCATACAACTTATCTAATGAACCCTACCTTCCCTGAAAAAGGCGAAGATTAAAAACTAAAATTGCCACCAGAAGCACAGTGGTTGTTAGGTCGGTTCAAACGTCGTGGTCATCGGTTGTCACATCGAAGGGGGAGCACTTACCAAATTTCACACTGAGATCATGCAACGAGTTAGGGAGACAGCCGTGGACGCATAAATGCCACCAGGCGTGCCCCAGTAGTCGTAACTGTTCAAACATCAACATCGATTCGGCTGTACTATTCTCAACAGGTACAGGTCTACGTGTACTAATTTTTATAATAATCCTTCACGCGACTTTAAGTGAATAAATAGGAGGATGCCAAAACGAGTTCCTAAATAATGGGAAAAAGCACTTGTATGGTTCGAAATTAGTCCAATCTGTCCGAAAGTGGAGATATTTTGTGGTCTGTCTTATTTACAGAATCTCATGAAAAATCATCCAGGATCTGTTGAAATACGGAGGCAAACATGAGAAATAAAATTACTAATATAGAGGGCAAACTCATAGGTGTGCGTCGTTGGCTTCTTAGAAATACGTCCTTCAGATCTCATTAAGATCCTGCAAGGGTTTAGCCAGGAGATACAGCAGTGGACACCCAGATGCCCAAACAGAGATGACAGCAAGAAGCACCAATATGTATTGGCGCATAAAAATCACGCGTGAAATATTCATACCTTGCTAGCTATCACCCTAAAAACGTCACCGTCATTTCTGTCCGGTGTTGCCGTGGTGACGAAGTTTTTGCCCCAGGTCGATGTCGGCGGGAGCATTTCCACCAAATGATCTTGCGAGCCCTTGCTGCTCACGCTGGTCTTGATGTTTCCGCTGAGCACTGCAATTGGCTTGTCTGCCGTGATTCGGGTTCCGGTTAAATCTCCGGTGCTTTGAAGCTGTAAGCCAAAATAGGATTACAGCAGCCATGGGACAGGTGACCCATACAAGTATTAACAATTATGATAAATAATTTCCTTAATTATGAAATGGACAAGAATCTACAATAATATCACTTGCACTTAGAAACCTCTCATCTATGTCTAAGCCTACATCATTAATCTTTTTGAAAGTGGGTCTCTTGCACATTTTTTAAAACGTGCAACACATAACTATATCTCAGTCCAAACATGTGACTATGTATCAAGATGGTGGTGCTCACTTGACTGGTGATAAAAATGGAGCCAATAACTCAATTTTTGTTTATCATTAGACTTTCCTACCTGGAACGTCTGGTATTGGTTCAAAGGGACATTAATGGTGTCACCGGCCTTGTACGTCTTCCCGTTCCACGTGACTGTGCCCGTCTTGGGATTCAACAGCTGAATCATTACATTAGTGTTGTCGTACGCACCTGGATAAAGTAGGTATTTATTAAGCGCCAAAGGGTTCTTAAACGACTACATTAACATGTTGAAATGTGCTTAATCTACACATACTTTTGTTTAATCTGCACGCACTAATCTGCACGCACTTTTGTTTAACCTGCGAGCACTTTTGCGTAATTTATTCATGCTTTTGCTTAATCTACACGTACTTTTAATTTACGCGTACTGTTGCTTAATCTAAGCGTACTTTTAGTTCTTAAACGATCATCGTTCTGCTCTTAATCAATTAATTTGAGAACGGGCGTGATTGGACAATACACAGATTAAGAGCACGCATAGATAAAGGAAACGTACGAGTAGATGAAGCACATTTCAACACGTAGAAATGTACTCATTTGGCGCTTCATAGGTATAAAACGCGTACTGGCCAAAACTAAAGTCACACGTAACTGTCAAATCATACCCGACGCTCCACATCAGAAAGACATTGTTAGGTGCTCAGCAAACCTAGATAGGGCAATCGGTTTCTGATCTGTGCATCTTTCTGTTAAGCACAGTTTTATGACAGTCCATTTTAATAGGGACCTGCTTCTCGAAAAGTCTATATACCAAAAGTTGACTTTCTGTCTTTTTCACTTTGGCGTTTTGCCTGCTCCCATATCATAGGCGATGGTTTAGCTGCTAGCGAAGGCGATTCCCGCCACCAGTTCTGAAGGATGCATAACCTTACAACAAAATTACGACTTCTAAATATTTAATCAGACCCTGGTTTGGTATTCTTTTGCAAACTTAGCTTACTAAGATCGCTTGCCAGCAACCTACCAACAATTTGAATCTCCGTTTTCCTGAAAGCGGGACTGTACGATGATGTAAAGTATTCAGTGCCAAGGATATCAACAGGTAGAGCTAAGAAACCGTCCACGGAGGCTTTTTCTTTATTGAAGGCATATACGACCACCTCTTTGTCCGATTCTACCAAGATCGCCTTATTTTCTTTATTCGTTTCCTTCAGCCGAAGTAGGTTGGAGAACTTCACCTATTTTATAATGATACACACTTTGCAGTAAACGTTCTTTAATGTCAGTTGAATGTTATCTATTTTTGCAAATTACACGCTAGGTCCAAATTTTAGTAGTAAGAGAGTTTCTTACTTATGAAGAAATATAATGTAACACAAACGTCAGCAGCTAGAAAAATGCTTTCATAAATGATGAGAAATGCCCACTTCTCCAACAGAAATCTGCGAAATTGTAAACTTTTCCAAATTGTTCTCAACTTGAAGAAACCTCGATAATGAATCTTTTCTACTGAGTAGGTGTTAGTATCATTTCGCACGCAGACGTTGAGTAAGGATGTCACATAATTGTCATAATAGCTTCCCGCTCGGGAAATCGATAAAAGAATTGAGTAAAGTTGTGACGTTGTAAGCAGATGTGTTAGGTACACTGTCGAGTGGCAATCCCCTGTGCAGTACATTAAACACAGGTCCTCAGATTCACTCGCTACTAGTCAGAAACGGCAGGTAATATTTTTCTTGTAAACAACAAATGCAAGTCAAAATTTACAAAATATTACACTTTGGAGGAGTTAAATAATACGCAAGTGCTTAGTCCTACCTGCTTCACCTCGCCTTTGTTTACAACTACCGACTTTGAAACTTTTGGATTATTGTAAAGCGGCGAAGAGACTTTAACATTGACTGGTCCATTCTCGAAAGTCGTAATGAATACTTCCAAATCGTTGATATCACCGAAACTCCAGTTCTCCCCAAAGGCAAAGATGAATCTAAAATCATCGAATGTCGTATGGACTCAGACATTTGATCTCACCCTTTTTAATACGTGTAAATTCTCTTTACTTATTCATTGGCACATGGTGCTGCTGCTAGTCTGCTACAACTATACAGCTGCGTCGATTGCTAATTTTGTTATCTACAGTAGATAAAAATATGAAAATTTGCATTCTGTGTTTACAAGCACTGAAAAGCAAAGTAACAAGTCTTATGATTAATCCACATTATTTTACTCTGACACACATACATGGTAGAATTTGTAATTAGGCATAATTAAATTGATAACAACCTGTTTGTTTCACGGAAGCAAAGCATTTGATTGCTAGCTATTTACTCCCGGTAGTCTCCCAGTTTTGACTTAAGCTTTTTAGTTAGCCTTTCCTAATTCGGTGGGCTGTTTTTATTGCCTACATTTAGCAACAAAAATGCAAGCACGTATTTGAAATCGTACCGTGTTCCTTTATTGTCCGGAGCTCCAACAACTTTCATAGGCACGAAAGGCTTGAGTGTTGGAGGTAGAACAGGTGGTGTTGGCTTGACGACAACGGGCCCTGGCTTGGTTGGAATTACAGGAGCTGAAATGAAATTTGCCACGCAAATATGGGACCAATTTTTTTAGTATTTTCACCACTCAATAGTAGTTTCAGTGCAAAGCCAAAACAACGTGCCCGGTTACAACAGGAACCTCTACCTTGCCGACATACACGTAACCATAGCAATGATCTCTTACGTGCTTCTCCCTCTCTCTATGAAGATTCTTCTTCTAGGCCACGCCACAACAGTAAATTTTGAACCTCCCTATCGTTTCATTTCACTCAAAACTCACCTTTGCAAGTTTTTTCCATTAATTTGTTCTTAATGGCATTCAACGCGTTGAAGTCGGCCACCTTGAAAACGCTTTCTGAGTCGGGATCCGTGCCCAGTGCATTGAGTTCTGCAGAGTTGAGGTTTGATCCGATACCTAGTTTATGCAAAACAGAAATTTGAAAAATGAAAGTAACAAAAGCACGCCACTCCTTTCAACCTAGTATGTTGTCTGCATCACATCTCCACCATGATCACATTTTGCATTCCCATCTAAATATAGCCGTGTAAGGCTTCATACAACTCCCATGCGCCCACTTTTCCAACATAAGGCATACGCTGATTTTGTTATGGAATAGTGCAATGTCAGATTTTGTGAAATGTCGGCTCAGCGCTTCACTAAGCACAAACATTTCACCCAAAAGTTCTCAATAGTTGCCTACAGGCCTCGTGAAGCACTCACACGACCCCTTTTTGTAAACTACCAATCATGAGACTTTGATTTTGTTACCATGGAGTTCAGCAGTGTCAGTTTTTGTGAGGCACAGGCCCAACGGTACGCTAATCACAAACTTCGCACCCATTAGTTCCCTTACGCGTCTCGTGAAGCACTCATGACGCCCATGTCTACAACTTACCAATCGCGAAAACGTTGATGTTGTTGGCATGTAGTTTCGCAGCTTCAGATATGGTACGACTTGGGTTAGTAGAGCGCCCATCGGTCAAAAAGATGGCAATGTGTGGAACACCCGAGCGTGCTCCGTTGGCAGGGGTGAAACTCTGAGCTAAGATGTACCTGAAGAGAAAAGTGTGCCATTTTTTCAGAGGACTACAGTAGTCATTAGATGCAGGTTTCCTACATCATTTAGCAGACACTTGATACAGGCCCAACAGACATCTCCAGACCCTTACTGCAGACATCTACACATAACCTTACTGCAGACACCGTATACTGGTGTCATTCAATATCATACTTAGCTTTATTGACCATCAGTATAAACACCAGCTTCATCATCAATGTCACCACCACGAACATAACCATCGTCACCATAATCAACACTTTTCCATCCTCACCTCCCCCCTCCACACCACGTCCTCCTCCATCACTATGGCCCAGCTTCAGTAAAGATGGCGCGTAACATTACATAACGTTTTTCACGCCGTCTAAACGGAGACTTACGAACAGTCATAAGGTTTGGCTCAAATCTAGACTATGAACTCAAGGTACTTGTCAATTTACATTTTTATGAATCAGGTCCAAATTAACGCCACTGTTGTCCTGTCACCATTATCGTCGTCGTCATCATTATCATAAAGCAATNATGGTTTCGTCATAATTCTGCTTATCATAGTCATCCATTAGGGTCTGATTCATGACAATTGGCTGAAAACGTAAGTCATAAATTTGTCCTCCACACAACTATAATTTTTGAAAAACAATTAAATCTCACTTGAAAAAGTTAGTTGCTAACTTGCTACTACTTCTATAGCCACTGAGATGACTTCTGATGACTTCTTCAAATAATTTCTATACTGCGATGAGCCCATAATTACTTGGTTACAAGTTTATTCAATAATTGCAAAGTGAGAGTGTAACACCAAACCTCTTTTTATTTCACTTTTCAAAAAACCTCAAAACATTCACCACTGCCGTCGTCGATACTTACTGCACGGCTTCCCAAGTTTCTGTACCACGTCTCGTGTATGTGGTTCCACGCACTTTGTTGATCATGGCTGCCTTGTCATTGAACTCATTCAGATGGAACTGCTTGTATACGTCTGAGTCAAAGGTGACCATGCCTGAAGTTCGTGTAAGACTGTAATTACGTGACTTTTGACAAGCATGGAATCTCGCGAGATCCTGCTTTTATAGTGGGGTACTAGTGCTTCTCTTGGAACTCAGTTGAAAAGGTTTCGTTATAAGTTTTGTCCGAAAACTAAAATACATTTTATTTTAAAAGTAATGACCAATAACCAGGTATAGATTTGACAACGATAATGATGTGTGCAGTACCTGAATATGTCGAAAAACATGTTACAGAAATTCTGTGTCTGGACAGATATCAGAATATCAAGAGAAAACGCATTTGCCAGCAGACGCGAACACCATATCCATATGAGGAGAAGAATCCCCACGTTTTTCAAAGACAGCGAGTGGTTAGTTTATGAAACTCATCACATATCCCCAGTTGGCGATGGGTTTCATTCTTGGGTCGAAATTATCTAAAATCTTTCTCAACTTGTCAGGTCTGTGACTCATTGAGTACTAATGAGAGCAACACAAACAAAGGACAGAGCCAACACTTTTAAGGCAAAACAGATATTCTTAAAGTGGCATGGTAAGCGAAACCCACAAAAACACACTGAGAATAAGTTCCTATGGAAACTTCCGTTTTGTAAGGTGTACGGAAGAGTTATTCACTTTGACCTGAGTGAGAATTTCCAGAAATAATTGCTACGTTCACTGTTCATGGTTACCACAATATTTCAATCTCCCAACTGATGGTACACGCAGCTGTCGCCATGTTTTCATTCACCATCAGATCAACATTTCAAAACATCACATTTCCAAATAAGGATAATGCGCATGGCATCATGGGACGGCAACCAGTGAAGTGACCAGCGTTTGACACATCGTTTTTAAATATCCAATTTTAGTAACTGTTCAGATGTCTACCAGATAAACACAAACTTTGAATGAAATAAGTTTGGACTAATAACACAGTCCAGTCCACTTTGACAAAGAAATTCAGACTGCACCTTACCAATTCTGACTTTATCTTGCCCAACTTCAAATGTGTTGATGACATCTTCGACAAATTGCAGTTGCTTTCTAAAGTTGGAGATTCCAACACTGCCAGAAGCGTCAACGACAAACACAATGTCGGCTTGCTTAGCTGAACATCCTGAAGAGGAAAGCAGAAGGCGATGATTCAACCACAGAATAGAGATTAATTCTTCAGAAATTTGTATTCGAATTAAACCTGGTCGGCTGGACTGCCTACGAAACTAAACAGCTAGCACCTCGGAGGCATCACACCTCTCACAAAGGAAGTACCGTCTTTTCTTTGTATTCAGAGATGGAGACAAGAAGTGGAATACCAATTTCAATTAAGAAAATATTCAAACTTGAAAAGTTGTGCAATCCACATGGGTAATATTTTTGGCCCCTCCTGCAGTCAGAGTTTGAAATATTAATTTTTGAACATGGATTTGTACCTCCAATTTAAAGTGCATTAAAAGAAAATTTGGCCTTGAAACACATCTGCGTTAAACAAAATATGAAAGAACACACAGTCATAAACTCTTATTTTGGCTTTGTCACTATTATCAAAACAATCAAAAAGAATTTGGAGTCCAAATTCGAGCGAGTTTGGCATATCACGAGCTCTGGGAAAATTATTTCATCATTATATTCAATTACCCAGTTGTGTAGTTTTGTAACAAAATTTAAACACAGGGTTATTTTTTTCTTTAATCTCAAGATTATTGTAACTTGCATTTTATTTACTTTGTGAAACTTAAGTGCGTGTAAATGTTGTGTTGTGAACTGTTGGTTGCAGGGACAGAACAACAATCTCCATAGCAGTAGTAATAATATAAATCTCAACAAAACACAGGCTTATGTCAAAATAGGTTTGCATTATGCCAAATCTATGTCATATACCTGTCTTTTTGCAGATGAAATGCTTTGCCAAGTTACATGGTAAGTCGTTCCATTGTCGTTTATCTTCATACAGTTGAACACAATCCTCGTTTCCCCCGCTTTGATTTGGTTCGTTCGGAGCAAATACTAGGTAAAGAAGAAAATAAAATTATAGTAATTTGACCTTTCTTCACAACTAGGTCAACTATCATCCCAATTACAGTCATCATGACGTCGTCATTGTCATCACCATCATCGAACCATAGCCTAATACTGGCACCTTCAGCCTTCCCATAAACCATCCCTTTTCATGAACACCGTCATCATCACCATCAAAATCATCATTATCACCACCATCACCATAACCATAATCAGTATCATTATCATTATCATCATCAGCACCACCATCATCATCGTCATCGTCAACAACATCATCATTATCAAAACAGTCAACATCTTCATCATCATCATCATATCTCACCATTATCACCACCACCATCATCATCATGATCATCATCATTGTCATCATTTTTGCCATGATCACAACCAGAAATTATGCTTGTGGATAATCTTTTGCCCATTCCTTCCCCTAGTTGGAAAAATCCGCATGTAATACGTATACATGATGTCTCACCTTTGTACGAGACAACTGTACCATCAGGTCGACGAAATATGTTCTCCTTCACTTTGTCATTGACTCCAATCCACGGAGATGCCAGACCAGCCGCCTTTGCCTGCAGTGACAGCACAAAACTTTTGATTGAATAATGCAAATACATATAAACTCGTCTTTCTGTCACAAAAACTGAATTTGGCTTGGAACGCTAACCGCTATTAAACTCGTCGGTATTCCTTTTCTTTGCTTAAATGGACGATTTGTTCATACTTAAGGCCACTCTTGCCACAGAAAATTATCAGACAAATAATTGAGCCTCGTCTATTGCAATCACTTCAAATGTGAATATGGACCTAATGTTACAGCAACAAGGAGTTTAAATCATAAGTTAGCTTCCTTGACGGAAGGCACAGCAACAGGTCAGCAGACGATTATGGTCATACTTGGCACCAATAGTAAAAAGTATACAACGTACAACTTAGGTCATTGTCTTGGATGCCAGATTTAAGACATAGTGTGTGATACAGTACATGAAACTGGCTAAGAACGTAAGGAAACGACTGACTGTGGTAAAAATCCGATCATATACCCACTTGCTGAGCAACCCATGTGTTTTCAGCTGGCCCTTCAGGTGTCGCTAATGTACTTCCTCGTGATTTGCAATGTGCCAAGGCGTCATCCCAAGATTTTGCCTGTTTCACAAATAAATATTCGGCACCATTATACTTTAGCCAGGAGTCTGAAATGATTAAAACAGGTACTTTTTAGTCGGCTTTTCAGATGGATCGCAATGATTTTTTGACATTAACTTCTTTCTTAGTAGGCCTACTTGTGAGAAAAGACTTTTGCATGGCTACCGATAAAATTTAATGCGGCTGGCGGATATAAAAGGATACAAAAATTACAAGTTACGGTTGCATTTGGCTTGAATTGGAGCATTGCATGAGCAGAACGATAGTTTTCACACATTTAGATTGAAATACAGCGAAGAGTGTATTCTACTTTTGCTTAAGACTTCAACAGAAATAGAGAGAAAATGTACTGGTTGTGTCAGCGATGGACTCGGACTTTTGCGATACAGACGGCATGAGACTGGTCTAGTCGGTTGTTTGCATCCACATAATTCACGTTTGGAAATTTGAAGAATAAAACTTTGCCAATCGGTTTTACATGTATGCATAATAACTGAAAACCTGTCAAAACTCCGTTTTTCACCAATATATTCGTCTTTTGAAGTCGAGGCTGGTGTGACAATGCACTTGTGGACACGTCGGAAGACAAACATACTTCAATGTTCAATTTAATTGAAAACCCTTTCGCTTTTTTGGTTCAAACGAGGATTCAGAAGTCCTTGACCGAGATTTCTACCTAATTTTTTTACCTTCATGGTCGCGCACCTATCTTATTGTTGTTCAACTTGTTAAGGCCGTTTGCTCACACATTCGGAACTGCTACGTTTGTAATCTAAAAATAAACTAAACTTTGTTGATAGCAAAATTCTGATTGAAATAAGCACACACACTGCGTTTTAAATATACTCTTCACTAAGAAGGGCGTTTTAAAATGATAAAAACACCAAGGCTCTAAGTTTGAATAAACAAATTTTAATTAAGATTTCAATCAAAGATCCTAATCGGTACACGTGAGAATCTCGGAGTCGATAAAAGCGAAACGGGGACACGCTTACTTTTCTGAATTGAATCTAATTCAACAAAATACCTCTGTAGCTAAGCCGAGGCAGGATGACAGGTTTCATAATGTCTTATCTTTGGTGCGAGTCGATTTATCCTCTCGCGGATTTAATACATTTCACTGATCGTGTCGTTATTACAAACAGCGTGGGTCAAAGTTTCCCATGATAATTGAGAAGGACAAATCTATGCTTCCAATTGATATTCCTTGTCAATGAAATGGTCAGTGTTTTTTTCAAGGATATTTTAACCCTATGCTGTAATCGACATCGACTGCATGTCATTCTTAAGTCACGTGTGTGAAAGGCATGCAGTGCCGCACACGTACCCGAACAAGTTGTATTGGGGATGCGAGTGAAAGTGCATTTTTTACTCATTTCATGAATACAAAGTAAGACCATAGGAGGATTTAGGATTGGGGCCACCTCCCTCCCCCCCCGCAAGAGCGTAGGGAAATGTTGATTTTATTAATTAATCCCGGTAATTTAAATTATACGGCTGAGTCAAGGAAATGCTTAATTTTTAGAGGAAAAAACAGAAAAATTTCCTGGGCGCAAACCCCCCTCCCGACCTCCCCCCATTCGGTGCTATGCGCATCTACAATCTGCTTTGAGCAAATGTTTACAGACAAAATGTTGATCCCTCCCCCTTGTGATATTCGCCACTGAAGACAACAAATTTGACTCGATTTCTAAAAATCTGGAATAACGTTTTATACCTACTTCATGACACTTAGACCCCATAATGTGGCTAGNCCGCAAGCAAAATGAAACAGCAACAGCGTGAAGCGTGCTGAAATATTGAGTTCAGTAAGTACAGGATGAGGGGGGGGCTCATGCCCCAGCGGAATTGTGTCCCCGTTTTTTTTTTGTTTTTTTTTTAGTCTACCTAGAGTTTCTGAACAGAAGGTCCACATCCTCAGTCCTCGCAACTTTCCGGCCGCCTGCGCAAATGAAATCGTCCTTCGCCCTTCGCCCAATTCCCCGAGGCAACATGTTGCCCCCCCCCTTATGGTATCCTAGATCCGCCACTGAAAGACACTGACTGATCCAGTATGTCACAAGGGGGGAGGAAATTACAATGCCCACGGCGAAACGTTCATGGTATCCCTAAAAGCGGTATGACGTCACTGATCTTATGCTCACGCCAACATCGCGCAGAACACTTCGTTCGATCCCGAAAGCCCAGCTTTAAAAGAATCGTCTAGTATTCATTGCTATCTATAATTTTTATCAAAAGTTTACTGTGAATCAAATTTAAAACAATTTAAAGCAATCGGCGAATCCAACCTGTGCATCCGTAACTCCATTTTTATCTCCACCAAAATTCTTTGTTATTGTACGACTACTAAGATCCCTATAGCTTCTGATAAAGAGGTATGGTACGCAGATAATGCACTGTTCATGACGTCATTGACTAAATGCCAGCGTGGACCTGACAGTATAGGTTTAACCCGATAAGAAGATAAATGGTTGCCGGTTCAGCAGAAATTTTATCCGGGCACTGTGGCTGTTCCGTTTTTGGTATTTTTCTAGAGATCCATTACTCTGTAAACTACGGACGATGGCAACAACATAGAAAATGGACATTTCGTCATCCCGTTGTTAAGTTTGACGGAATAGACTAATAAGGTATTGAACGAAAATTTAATGACGTAACTACAACGTTAATAAAAGGATATAGTTGTGAATGTTACTCTTCTTTAACATTCTCACACCGGCAAAACAAATTAAATGATTGACAAGACCTTTCTATATGATAATAACTCTTTGTTTACGTTTTATCCGTCACGTTTCCGCCGAGCTCTGACCTGGAACAGTGTAATGCAACACCAACTGAACTGGAGTTAACTGCACAAAATAATTTATGATCGACATATGTCCCGAATAATATATAAATGGTGCGTGCGTAACCGATTATGGAATATAGACCGTGGTAGGCGATATAAGGTCATGACTAATAAAAGTACAAGGAATAGGTAGTGAAAAAAATACTAAAATAAAATATGATAATCTCTGGTCTCTGGTAAGATGGGAAATAAAAAAGCGCTGGCGGGAACAACATGCGTTCAATATATTTCAATATTTCAGTCCTCAACAGTTTTTCCGACTGTAGATGAAATAGACACATGACCAACCAGCATATTATGCTCCCCCCCCGCCTCTAAAAGCATCCTATCAGGACAACCGTAATCTGCAGGCAAGTGGGGCTAAACCTTGGTGACATCCGGTAGATTCAGGCAAAACTGATCAACGACACCTTTATGAAGGGAGATGAGTTAAAATTTTAAATTAGCAAAGAAGTCCTTATTTAACTGGCCGTATCGGATTTATGCATTGGGACTTACGGTCCATCTCTACGTATTTAGGGTCAATCTCTCGAAGAAGCAGAGGACCATTCTCGGATTTACCTCTCAGTGTGGGTCTGCTCTTTAGGGGGCCCTTGTAATTACCTCCTTGCCAAGAAAAAATACATGTTCATGCAAAGCACCGCACCATCAAGACAAGACCCTCAACAATAAACGTATTTAAAAAACACCAACATTCGCAAGATTCATAAGATGAATATTTAGTAAAGCTGAAGACCACAACTAGTGAATTGCACGAAAACATAGTCATGTAATTCCCGACGATGTCATCGCTTTTCCCCAGAGAATTTTAGAATAGTATCTCTTTTAAAAATAGTTTTTAGGAAAGCATTAATTATGGAGAACGAATTGTTCGCGCGTCACTGGCTGTGCACATGTAGATCAGATGGTCGGTATAAACAATCGTATGGAACATTCATTGATCGTTAGGTGCCCAAATCGTGAACAAAGATTTGTGCGATTACTGAAGTACAAATGCAAGCGAAATGGTATGAGTTTTATCAGACCCAAGATGGAGACAAACTCCTGACCTTTGTGGATAGCTGGATTTTCCGTAAATGGGTCCATGGGCGAATATTCGGAAAACGACCTTTCGGAACGACAAGTGAAACCGAACATACGCCCGAGCCGTACTGTCGGAAGGGGGAATATTTTCGGAAACTGTGTCAAACGTTTCACGATGTGTATAGCGGGGGCGTATTTGAGGACGACGACGAAAGGAACCCATTTGAAGACTTTAGCGAAACGGATCCATTTAAAGACAAAGTAATTGTTTGATGGAAGTGAAAGAGCAACACATTAACAATTACATGGGCGGCGCACCATAGGGGGCTGGGGGGGCTACAGCCCCCCCCCCACTTTTTTCAGTGCTACGCTGCACATGGTATGTAGGCGGTGCATCACAGGGGGACTGAAAGGGCTTTAGACCCCATATTTTTTAGTGCTGCGCCGCCCATGCATTAACGCATGCAACGAACACTTTTGTGCATTTTTGTTAATCTTCTTGTGAAGTTTTGTTAAGTAAACTAGTCCTGTTCAATGTATGTGTTTGTATCTCAGTGGTAAGAAATTTATTCGTCTATTATTATTTTGCATTCAGGAAACACAGGGCGTTAAAACAGTCCTTCATATTGTGCCAATGCGGTTAATTAATACTGAACAAAGTCATTCAATTTCTTGTTAAATGATCCTTTGAGTGATATCACGACGCAATGTCTTTCCAAATTAAGCAAAAATTTCACATCAAAACATATACACCTTTTTCAGGCAGTCACCATTTTAGTTGCAATACATTTGAGACATAAATAAAACGTGGCACGCGAAAAAATCACACTTTGCACTGTTATTTAGAGAAGATTGCATTATTTTTGAAACCTAAAAAGAGGCTAACTTTTAAATGGCGACTGCACACGTATTGTAGAACAATCCGTCAGAATCTCAAAACATGCTATTAATAACCAAAAATACGCCCATTGGCGTACTTTTAGGTGGGCCTATTTTCGGAAAGTCTGAGATATAACTTCATGAAATTTACCCCGGCTAACAATAACACCAACAACAAACCGTTTTTTCGTCCTAAAACCGACAATAGGCCTATACCTTTAAGCTGTAATAGCTACCACAAACTCTGAAAAATTGCTGGGGGAGACCTCCATTGCACCGTCGGAAACCTTGATCAGGCATCTGTGCATATGTCTCCGGGAATTGCTTAAAATTGCTTACTGGAAAGTACGGATTTGAAAAAATCGTGCAACTTAACAATAACTAGAAGAAATCTCAAATGCCACGCTAAGTGCGCCTTTGCTAAGTGCGCCTTTGCTAAGTGCGCCTTTGCTTTATACACTACTCAAAAAAGCAAGTCGGATATCTGTTTGCTCCTAATTCCTAAGAAACTGAAATAGAGTTATTAATTGGGCGTGTTTGTACATTGGATAAATGTAGTCAGTAGTAAATAGAGTTATTAATTTGGCGTGTTTGTACATTGGCTAAATGTAGTGAGTATTAAATACAGTTATTAATTTGGCGTGTTTGTACATTGGCTAAATGTAGTGAGTAGTAAATAGAGTTATTAATTTGGCGTGTTTGTGCATTGGTTAAATGTAGTTTGTATTAAATACAGTTATTAATTTGGAGTGTTTGTACATTGGCTAAATGTAGTGAGTAATAAACAGAGTTATTAATTTGGAGTGTTTGTACATTGGCTAAATGTAGTGAGTAGTAAATAGAGTTATTAATTTGGAGTGTTTGTACATTGGCTAAATGTAATGAGTTTTAAATTCACGACATTAGGTTGAACATCTTACCCTAGGAAGATTTACAGTGAGAGAAAACGGATTTATAAAAAATTATAACTAAAAAACAAAGTCACAAAATTGATATTTTTCAGAGGTTCAAGCTTTCAGAAAGATGATTTAACATTACGACATCAACTTAAAAATCTCGAAAATAGCTCTCTCAATTTGTCTCAAAGTTTCGCTTGCCTTAATTAAAGGGTCACCTCCCATTTACTTGGACGTACCCAGTTTCGGACGAGTTGGCACCCCAGCAAGTGTAATTGTTCTCGTCTTTGTGTTGACGCCTTGAATGACAAGTTTAATGACGGAGATCAGTTTTTAAAATGGTGTGTATTAGAGCGATCTGTTTCTTTAGTTGCATTTTAGGTAGTGAGTCAAAAGGAAGTGCCCTTAAACACGACTGGTTATGATGACTTTCTGTAGAGCGCATTGATTCAGAAATTTTCATTTTCTAAAATTTTGAAATTCTCCAACTTTTGTTAAAAGCAGTGTGATGCAATGGAAAAATTCCTAACCGTTTTTCTTTACAATTCAAACGAGAACCATGTTCCTGAAACCAAAACCTGCACCAGGTCCATCATGACTCGTTTCTTAGTAACCTTTCTTCTAAAACAGTATTTTTCCATAATAGGATGAAAGCCCACAAGCTACATGTATACACCGAATGACATGTAAATCAAAGTTTCCCATCTGCTCTTCCCTGAAAAATTACACTCATTTGTCAAATTTCTTGGAAATTTAAAGAGAGAGAAGAGTATGAAGGATGAGAGTTGAGCAGGGATACTGGACTGGAACAATGGAGCAGGGATACTGGACTGGAACAATGGAGCACACTAATGGAACAGTGCTGAAAGCACTATAACATAACTACGCACACGTGTAACCCTTTTTGAGCAGTGTTCCATGCATTTGGCGGCTCAGCACGTCAGTATTAACTTACTGCAACATTTAAGGGTTCGTATGTTGGTTTACTTACTTACGTGTGTAGGTACAGTAATTACGAAAATCGAATGCAATGTTTAGGTCATGTTTGCAGTTGTAAGCTAATTTAGTAAGAACTCGTAGTTAATTGTAAGCATTCACTACGCTGAATAAATTTTTTAATTATCAAGTCTACTGGATGTTTTTGGCTATATAACATTTAACGAACAATTGAATTCATTGATTATTGCCTATAAGAAGAAATTCAGGAAAATGTACCCTCAACAGCAAATGTTCACAAGATGTGCATCTAATGTGAAATAACGTGCGTGAATAGTGTGAAATATACATGTATGGATGAAATGCGGGAAATTCTATGTAATTTGCCCCCAAATGGGAAAGCCTAGGAACCCTGTGACGACAGGGGGAGTTTTCTAAATTGTTGACGATGGGGGTGGGGTGGGGGTGAAAGTTGTTTCAATATAGCAGATTCGTTGGGGAGTTGGGGGCGGTAAAATTTGACAAAATCGAATTAATTTTGTTTGTATTCCACAAGAATTTCACCTTTCTCTTGCAATCTGTACTTTGTTTGACTCCACATCCTGTTTAACACCAGGCTACTTAAAATTAAAAAATATTTGTGACGTCAAGTGGGTTGCGTGAGTGACGAATAAGTGAACTCTCAGGAGGTATGCAACATTTTTCGACTAGATGAAAATAAAATCGATTGACAACTGAACATCGATTACCGAACGTCTTTGAGAGGTTCATTTTAACTTCTGTTTTGTGCTTTAAGTGTTTTATGTTGACACTGCTGCACTTCAACGAGTTTAATAGATATTGTCAGATTAAAAACGATAGTTAAACCCAAGCTTGATGCCGAAGCGTTAGTAACGCAATCCATGCTAATTTAACATATTTTGTACAGCGTTATGGAAGTTGGGAAATTTTTTAGGATTGTCCAAGGTCCGCATAGCGTCTTTTTGTTTCAAAGTTTTAAGCCGGCATCAGTATCCGTTTACTAAGTCAAAAATCGGGTTTAGTATCCTTTTAAGCGCCCAAACCGTCTTTCTTGCTTCATATTAACTTTAAATGCAACATCTGTGCACAGTTCATAAAACTTGCTCACATGTTTGTCTCATTCATTATCAAGGCAGTATTTTCCAGAGGACTGGTTCGTTTTTTTACTTATGATGACGACAAAAATAAGTTATTTGTCTCCAAAACAGAACCATGCAATGTCGCTTCATAGAAACGTGGAATAATGGCGTAGAGTTTATAAGAATTGTATTCAATAATAATACGTACCCGCCCGTTTCTGGACTGTCTTGGAGTTGGCGGAGGCCAGTAAAGCCCCGACAACTACTAACAGACGAATCATGGCGTCCAGGCTTGTCTGAGGGGCGCACGGGAGATAGCGGCGCTTTATATCGCCGCAGCAAAAAGGAGATAACCTTGGGTCCGAAGGGTGTGCTGAAGCATACCATGTTGTCGTAATGCGATATTATGTGGAAAATTTGTCATGCATTTGCGTTTTCTAATTTAAGCGCCTCTGTTGCGCCTTTCGTATTTCCAAAGTGACATGTCTTCCACAAGGATAATTACGTTTTCGAAACGTTTAGTACGGCTCTTCCAAGAATGTTTTCAATAATGCAAAATAGTTTAATGGGCCGATCAGTTGTCTGGACGTAAGGTTGTGTTTTCTTTATTTACTATTGCAGATTTTTAATACCAAACCAAATTCCAACTTTGCTCTTAGCTCTGAACCCTCAGTCTTTCCGAAGGCGTTTGTATTTTGCGGAGTTGCAGTCAAAGATGATCATGTTTTCCTACAAAACGTTTCGAAAAATAGTTAATTATCAAGATAGGTCAAATGTCATTATATTAATCACCGAGTTCGGATTTGATTCAGTTGCTGGCTTAACTATCACTTGTAAAAGGTCTACATGCTAATGACATCCTTAAGTTTCTTGAAAGTACAAGTAAGTATTAAAACAATTGAGAACGTCTTCAAGACCGTGAAAGAAAGAAAGCAAATTGAAGCTGTGTTTCGCCCTAGTTAGCTGTCTAAAAACAAAATAGGAATTTGATTTTCATAAAATCGGTCTCGCAATAATTGTGACGTGACTGTTAACGTTGCTAACAGGAAGAGCGAAACCATCAGAGACCCAAGAAATCCCTCCAGAATTAACTAGTGTTGGCCAATCTTAAAAATGCGAACTCGAAAATGGCGCTTTTGTTTTGACGCATTAGTGCCAATAACGGGGATGGCATCCTACTACGGTAAGGGATATTATGTGACAATTCTATGAGAAAAACATGTCTGATTCTATGTGTTGATGTGTCCTTTTCAGCCAGCCAATTAGGAGAAAGGGAAGCTTTAACTTCAAATTGTAAACAGATGATTTCGATAAAAATGTTCAGTTGCGTTTGGCTATCCCTGAATCCCAGGTGTCATTTCCCGCCACTTCCTACGTGATTTTATTTTCACCCAAAATCCATCGCGTCATTAAGGTCACTATGGGGTGCCACAAAAAGTCATTAAAATGTCCGGCTGCGCATCATTACATGGCCGATACCAAAACCCAATGTATCATGAATTGTTTCCTGAAACGGCTGTGAGGTCAGGTGATGATGTGGTAATGTCATTTCTAAAATCCATTGGTTTATTTACACCAACATCCTGCTCATCTCTCCGGGTGGAACAATCACTAATGACTTGGGGCACTCGTGCTGGTGACGAGCACTGTTGTCGGAATTTAAAAAACTCCTTGGTGCCGGTGCCATTTGAACATGAGACTACGCCACAAGGTTCTCAGCCAGTCTACAAAGCAGCCGAGCGACGTTTGGCTACACTTTCTAGATAAGGTATAAGTGTCATAAATTTTTAAAAAGTAAAAAGTGCGATCAAGTGTTTATCACTGAATATCCTAAACGTGTCGCACAGCCTTTTATTATTTATTTATTAATGTGATATTTACAATGAGGGTAGCCCCATCAACCCAATAGCGTTTTTCTAAGAACACTGTAACACTTTATGATGTCACCTTCATCAGTGTGAGAACTTGTATCTGGTGTAACGTCAATTAATATCAAACCGCGCAGTCCTCGTGGTATTTACTCAACCATATTCCATAGGGCGGAGTCGTTTGATGTATAATGGTTTCCAAGAAATAATCCAGAAATAAGCCCCTACAATTTAAAGTGAGCTAGTTATGCTTAGCCATGATAATCGTTAGGAATTCCTCTCACCAAAACGTAAGTAAGACTTATCCATGTCGTAAACCAAATAACATCCACTTGCGCATGTACACAAACAGACGAAAGATAGCGCGAACAAAAACATAACTGAAAGTTACAGTCTCCGTCAGTCAGTTTCCGTGTCGATACTGGGCAATGCCTGTTGCAACGACAGTATCAAAAAGAATTATATGCTGGCTTCATTCTTCATCAGTTTCGCATTGTTTTTATCGGTCAACTGGATGAAAATACGACTATCGCTCGACCAGCTACTCTTCACCCGGGGGTCTTGAAAAGATGCCTTCAACAATTTGTAGCTCTGGTGGGCCAAATATTCCGGAATATGATGACCTGTCGCTTTCATCCGAGGATTTTTTTACTTTCATTACTTCTGGTAGGAGACAATGGTCTTGGTTTCACACTCACAGTAGACGCCTGCGACAGCGAACGTAACCTCCTTTTCATCCAGGCTATTGACAGTTCCAATTCTATGAGCACCGCCAATTTCTGTAGCAGTAACTTTCAACTTCATTGACTTCTCAAAGAAATCTTTCACAGTTTGGAGACAGTTTTCTGTTTCTTCCTCTTGCACATCGTAGATTCTAATACTATTTCTCCTGCAGTACTACCCAAAAAGGTTTAATTTTTCTCTGAATTCCTTGTTCTGCGCCTTCAACTTTAACAGTTCAGTATTCAAACTAGAAAAGTCCTCTTTGATGACAGCCATGACAGAATTCATAATTTTTCCCCAAGTCTTTCTAACTTTCCCTCTACCTGTCTAGGATCCACGGCTACGCACCGCATGACCTTATTTAAATCTATTGTCAACAGGCTTTGCAGTCTTTCAGTTGACCATAGTGGGCTTGGTGTTCTACGGGTACCACCACAGGAGGGCGTGTCACTCAAGCAAAATGCTGACACAGGCTGTGTATGAAGCTGACTGTAGAGTGAGGAACAGGACTAGGGTAAAGCAGTATATCTTTGCCCAGTTAGTTTTCCAATACACTTATAACTTCACTGCTCAGCAACTTTCTTGGGCATTAACTTCACTTCCTTACCAGATTTCAACGCCACAAAAAGTCAATTTTAAACAGAAATTAGACAAAGTCTGGAGAGCTCACAATACAACACCTGCATCTACAGAAGCCGCTCCCCCGTCCTCGAGTGGTTTTTCAGAATTTACGTAAACACAACTGTTAGTAGGGCCTACTCTTGTAATTTATCATGCGCGCACCTGGGGGGGGGGCTCGAACGAGCCCCCCATTTGGAGAAGTGGACAAAAAAGTCCGCCCCCCGAGAGACAAAAAGTTATAGAAAATGGGACAAGAGACCACTAAATATGCGCAAAGGTGCAATTCAGACAGCGGTACTCCCGTTTTGTTTTTATTTTTTTTTTTTTACTTAGTCCGCCCGCCCTTTTCTTAGCAACCTCGAGAATTCGAGCCCCCCATATTGTAGGCTGGGTGCGTGCATGTTTTATAATTGCAGAACAAACACTAAAAAACCAAAAGTCACTTCCGTAAAATACTGTAACGTGATTGTAACACTCCCTGCATGTAGTTTGATAGGTGTTTTAACAAAAAATACGGTTTTAAGACTGGAGGNGGGGGCGAATGCACAATGCATAGGCCTTGAATTTTTTAGTGATAAGGTCTACAAACCCAAAAATTCGAGACCCCCTACATCCCCACATTTTAAGCTTGGCGCGCGCTTAAGGCGAAATTTTGCTTATTCCTGTGCCCTGCCCCCCGGCCCCCAACTCAAAATCCTGGATCCGCCCTTGAATGTCTCATTTATTGATTAATTTTGCCGAAAATCGCTGGGTGTCTATAAGCATATCTCAAGAGTCTCGCTTGATGAACAAAAATGCCAAAATGAAAATGAAGCGATGAAATTAGGCTTGATTTGATAATTACAACCTTAGACATCTTATACTCGCTCAAAACTTAGTCGAGCAGACTGCCGGAAATTTACAGTGCAAACTTTGGCGGTTAGTATCGGGGTCGCAAGCTCTAATAATAGAAAACATTGGTCACGTGCGGGAGTTGGTATCAAAGTTCCAGGGCTAGAATTCTATGCTCAGTTATGAAAATTGGTCGCATTATGCCTACGCGGTACAGATAGAAACAGGGGTGGATTTATTGTGGTACTTACTGTCAGAGGGCCCCACATCTGAAGAGTTCTCACAATGGGTGAATGAGGGCCATCCGGGTAATTGGACGCCACTAACGTTGGATACAATAAATGAATAGAGGGTTAACCGGGGGTGAAAGAGGTGCTAACTAAACAAAACGCCGACTGTTACGAGGGTCGTTATTAAACTGGCCGGGTTAATTTTAACGTTAAAAAAGGTCATTTTTCTGTTGAAAACGTTGAAAATATGAACCCCGTCATTTTTCCACGGGAGTCAAAATTTGATGATACACCAGGGCAACCCGGGCAAAAATATTAGTTCTCTATGACGACTTCCGGCTTACAGACATATCATATATGCCTTAGTTAGCCGGCAGAATGGACCAAGTCAGTCAAGTGCAGTTAATGTTAACTCTGTCAAATCTACAGTCACAATACATGTATATCTGTCGAATGGCATCAAAATGGAACGAAAAGGTACGTTGCTTTCATGCACTTGTACCCTTTTGCGAACAATAATACATGATAGGGCGTGGAAAAGAATTAACAAGTTTACTAGCCCAATTAGTTGATACGACTACCATTGGCTAAATCAATGTTTTTTCCCTGGACACAACGCGGTGTGCCATTTTAACAAATATCCGATAACTATGTTTTATACTAGCCAGTGCGCGCGTTCGAATTACGTCATCCAATTTTGCGCTTGTCAGTGTCGGCTGCAGATTACTTATCGCGTCTCGTGGAAAAAGAGGCACAAATCAGCTACTGCTGCTGAATCCCATGAATTTTCAACAACACCAATGTGCTTGACAGGAGCTCTGAGAAAAACGGTTCTGTTTGCCCACAAGACCTCCTGCAGTGACTGAAAATGCCGACTACTGTCAATCATTCACCACAACGAGGCTCGTTGGGAATGGCCTGTATATTGGATGGGTACGCTTGAGCACCTGTATTCTTTTCAAATACCAAGATGCTTTTTGCAGATCTTTGTACTCAAAATAACAAAATCGAACTCGAATTTGGCATTTCCGTTTTATTTTTGTACGAATTCAGACAGTGTCTACTTTTCTGTGCCCAAGTACGCTGTGGTTTACGTTCAGAGCTACGAATTGTGCATTCGCCAAATTCCTGCCTTTTTAATGGACTTTTGTCGCTTATTCTACTTTTACGGACTTTTTGTTTCTCTGAAGCGGACCTTTTTGCCCACTTCGCCCCGAGCCTCCATGGGAGTGTGCACGTTAACATTATAATTTCCAGTCGGAATTCGGGTTCTTACTTGAAATATCAGGTTTTTACTCGAGTTTGTTGCTCAAATCTAGAAATCATGAAGTGTGAACTGTATACCATAATTTACTTGAGCGTAGAATAATAGACACGTATTTACACAAAAAAAGAAAAATGCTAAAAAATAGATTAGACCTCAGCCCCTGGGGAATGGCTGCGCTATATATTGACCAGTGATAAACCTTTTCCGCTAATTGCTTGCTGGACACAATTTTATACACACAAAGTTTATTCAATTTGACATAGCTTGAATGTATTGACTCAGTGATGCGGACGATCTATGGCTGAACTCACGCGGGCTTAATTTTGGCTTTTAGCTAAAACGATCTAACAAACGGTTCTGCTTAAAATGCGTTCTGTTCACACGAAAAACTTGATATTGCTAAAATATTTGAACGGAGTTGTACGACAGCTGCTGATCGTAACACGAAATCTTATTAACCGCACGTGTTCACGTGATGCGACAGAAGACACGTGTACGTTAGTGCTGTCATTTTTTCAGAGTAAAAAGATAGCACAAATTCATTCTCGTGTGTGAGGTGTTAATCGTCCCCGCCAACTATACAACACTTTGCATTCACACGACGACGTTAAAACGTGTTAACTGGGTGCACGCGTCAAGCTAGCGATATCCAGCAAACTACGTCTTCATGAAAACGTCAAGTTTGATAGTCGGTTTCTGTCTGTGGCTTTGTATAAAAGGTATTGTGAGAATATTTTGTCGCTTTCGGTCATTACAGTATACAGTCGGTAGCGAGCTAACAACACGCCTGTGACCGACACGACGCAGACGCGCCATTTGATGATTTTTGTGACATCGTTCGGGAATTGGTGACGAAAATTTTTCTCAGAAATTCGTTTGGTGTTAAAAACGTNTTTTTCATATACGACTTTTCGTATGCTAAAAAGGTGTGTATAAGCAGATGTTCCAACAAAAATTTTTGCTGGTGGCGTGATTCATACCCAGATGTGCACAAATATGGTTTCACGAAACTTGTGAGCCACGTTCATGCGACGAAATCGAGAAGGGTTTTAAATTATCTTAAGAAAAACTCAAGAGACATGTTATTAGTGCCAGAAACTTACCAGGATGCATGGAAATTTCACTATTTGGCTACAAAAAATAAAAAATGGTCTTACACGGAGGGGGGAAACCCCCCTCCCGACCTCCCCCCTCTCGGCGCCACGTGCCTCGGATTCGACCTTTGCGGGAATCCTAAATCCCCCCCTTACTGAAAACGTAGATCCGCCCCTGAATGGCATCAAAATGGAACGAAAAGGTACGTTGCTTTCATGCACTTGTTCCCTTTTGCGAACAATAATACATGATAGTGCGTGGAAAAGAATTAACAAGTTTACTAGCCCAATTAGTTGATACGACTACCATTGGCTAAATGAATGTTTTTTCCCTGGACACAACGCGGTGTGCCATTTTAACAAATCTCCGATAACTATGTTTTATACTAGCCAGTGCGCGCGTTCCAATTACGTCATCCAATTTTGCGCTTGTCAGTGTCGGCTGCAGATTACTTATCGCGTCTCGTGGAAAAAGAGGCACAAATCAGCTACTGCTGCTGAATCCCATGAATTTTCAACAACACCAACGTGCTTGACAGGAGCTCTGAGAAAAACGGTTCAGTTTGCCCACAAGACCTCCTGCAGTGGCTGAAAATGCCGACTACTGTCAATCATTCACCACAACGAGGCTCGTTGGGAATCGCCTGTAGATTGGATGGGTACGCTTGAGCACCTGTATTCTTTTCAAATACCAAGATGCCTTTTGAAGATCTTTGTACTCAAAATAACAAAATCGAACTCGAATTTGGCATTTCCGTTTTATTTTTGTACGAATTCAGACACTGTCTACTATTCTGTGCCCAAGTACGCTGTGGTTTACGTTCAGAGCTACGAATTGTGCATTCGCCAAATTGTTGCCTTTTTAATGGACTTTTGTCTCTTATTCTACTTTTACGGACTTTTTGTTTCTCTGAGGCGGACCTTTTTGCCCACTTCGCCCCGAGCCTCCATGGGAGTGTGCATGTTAACATTATAATTTCCAGTCGGAATTCGGGTTCCTACTTCAGAAATATCGGGTTTTTACTCGAGTTTGTTGCTCAAATCTAGAGATCATGACGTGTGAACTGTATACCATAATTTACTTCAGCGTAGAATAATAGACACGTATTTACACAAAAAGAATAGAAAAATGCTAAAAAATAGATTAGACCTCAGCCCCTGGGGAATGGCTGCGCTATCTATTGACCAGTGATAAACCTTTTCCGCTAATTGCTTGCTGGACACAATTTTATACACACAAAGTTTATTCAATTGGACATAGCTTGAATGTATTGACTCAGTGATGCGGACGATCTATGGCTGAACTCACGCGGGCTTACTTTTCGCTTTTAGCTAAAACGATCTAACAAACGGTTCAGCTTAAAAATGCGTTCTGTTCACACGAAAAACTTGATATTGCTCAAATGTTTTAACGGAGTTGAACGACAGCTGCTGATCGTAGCACGAAATCTTATTAACCGCACGTGTTTACGTGATGCGATAACAGAAGACACGTGTACGTTAGCGCTGTCATTTTTTCAGAGTAAAAAGATAGCACAAATTCATTCTCGTGTGTGAGGTGTTAATCGTCCCCGCTAACTTCAACACTTTGCATTCACACGACGACGTTAAAACGTTTTAACTGGGTGCACGCGTCAAGCTAGCGATATCCAGCAAACTACGTCTTCATGAAAACGTCAAGTTTGATAGTCGGTTTCTGTCTGTCGCTTTGTATAAAAGGTATTGTGAGAATACTTTGTCGCTTTCGGTCATTATACAGTATATACAGTCGGTAGCGAACTAACAACACGCCTGTGACCGACACGACGCAGACGCGCCATTTGATGATTTTTGTGACATCGTTCGGGAACTGGAGACGAAAATTTTTCTCAGAAATTCGTTTGGTGTTAAAAACGTATAACGAAGTCAAACCAACTCCGATAATTTGTTTTGACATGTACGCAACCTTGTGGAAGATGAACATGACAGCTGATTGAAGAATCGGCAAAAAACTAGCCAATAGGTGACGTTCTATTTCATGGCGTTAAAAGCCGACGCATAAGATGGCACCACTACTTAAGAAGAAAATAATTTCTCGAACAAACCAAAGCTTTTGCTTTTTCGATATTGATATGAAGGTCAGAGGAATCGGCAAACTATTTTTAATCCAGACCTTATTGAAAATTCAGAACCGTTTGCATACTGAGATATACAAAATCCGTTGCCATCAATTTTAATACCCTTTATATTGCTATCATGTCTGAGCATGAGAGCTATTGTCTCAGCACAAATAATAATTAAACAGGGAGACGAAAAGGTTATCTTGTTCAACTCCACGTCGAATGTCAAACAAGCGTGATGGTTAGCCATTGTTTGTAACTCGGGAATTTATTCCATTCACCTAGTGCTTTCAATCCATTCATCTAGTGCAACTTCTGCTGATGCTAACTTGTAAGTAACCTTAAAGGTTAATACATGGGTAGTTAGGTCTTCAGATAATGTTTGTTTCTATCACTCCTTTTAGTAATAACCCCTTATTTACATGATAATTGTCCGATACCAAAAATTGTACTAAAAGAGTGTCCTACAAAATACCAACACCTGTTCAATAGTATTTTTGAATCTAAAATGCAAAGTCATACGAGCCAGGGCTCTCGTTATTTTTCATTTTTGTCAACAATTAGTTATTTCGTCGTACGTCAGAGGTCCTTCCAAATACTTTTTCAATTTGGGAAGGCTTCAAATATTTAACATCCTTCACAAGTACGTCAAACCCGACTACTTCATAACACGTAACCTGGTACAACTTATCCTAAAATATCCTGATTTCATGAATAATTCATTCTTATTTTTGTCTTAGTGTTATTTGCCTTCAATAGAAAGGCTCTGTGCCTACCTAACAGGACAATTTTCAATTTTTTGGATGAAGAACATATTCAGATGGAATTTCCGCCTCCCCAATCTGTTTGACCGTGGTTCTTACCAGAAGACCTTGCACTTTCTTTTTGGTAATGTTAAAAGTTGTGAACTTTTTCTGTTTTGGTCGATAACTTCATTTTTTCTAACTTTTCAATTTCATCGACGAGTAATTTACCACCTTGGCTCTTAAAATTCTGAAATAGCTGGAGAATGAGAACAGTTCGCTACTAATTTCCAATAACTGGGTTACCAGAAACAGAAAAGGAGATCGGCATCCGGGATCTTATCGGAATTGACTTGACCGTTTATTATACATTGCTTTTATAGGTTCGCATCACATTCTTTACCAAATACATAGATTGTTTGTCTATAAGGTTATCTCAAACATTATTTAGTGGCCTCCATTTTAACTCGTATATCTAAAAAAACTAAGACTTGTCAGGGAATATCAAAATATGTTTTGTGTTTATGTACGGGTATTATCATTACGTTAGCACCTTTTTAAGTCAAAATTTCATTTTTAAGAAAGGTACATTCATAGCAAAATAACCCCTTGGCCGATTTTAAATGAAAACTTCACCAGTTATCTAAAAAACGCTGTTAGGAATTTTCCATTAGTCCTTTCGTTTGATTTCTAAAAAAAATCAAATCCAAAACCTAAGGAATTTTTGTAAGAAATAGAAGTCGTATTCTTCTTTGCTACATTAAGCAAAAACTTGGTTTTTTATCAAAAATCCTAAGTGCGTTTTTGAGATTGATGAATAAATATTGAGTCTCGACAGTTTCAACGAATTCCACCGAGTCGTTTTCAAGAACTCGAATTCCTCATTTCAAATGAAGTCGATTTTCTGAAGCCAAGAAAAAGCCGATTAAACTTGGACGAGTGAAAATCTCAAAGTCTTCGGTTAATTACTCGGTGAAAACTGGTTTTCGGTAAATATAACCTATACATGCATTTACCCTGTTAGCTATTTCGACATTCACTGGCAATGTCAACTGAATTTGCAGTGCGTAATCAACTTAATTATCATTTTAACGTGGTTCCTCAGTCACGAGGTAAGACCAACTGTACGGTTATTTGGCCTACTTAAAAGTAGGTCACAGTTCATTGTTATTAACATAGTCTGTACACATCATGTGCCGGGAGACTGATACGAAACCAAGTAAGAAAAGGATAACAAAAATCGAGTCGGTAGTTAAAGCATGTCGTTAGCATGAGATCGAAACAACGAAATGTCAATTTAATAATTGAATTAAGGTGTAAGTATAAAAGTTAAAATAACCATTTAAATGGTTATTTTGACTTTTATTAAAATGACTTGTTCAATATATCTAGGGGCTTAATTGACACGTCATCTATCTCAGTTAACAACTGTTCAACAACCTTTTGTATTTCTGTACGCGTAAACCTGTTGAAATTTTAGCTCGTTTAATCTTACAATTTTTTGGCACACCAATCAATATTTATGCTGACGTAGTGCCTGTGTTGTGAGTAGTAGTTCCACGTAACTCGAGTAGTGCACATGTTGCCTCTTTCCACAGTCGCCGCCTGTGATGGAAACTTGAGACTACTCGTGCCTCGGATTCCAGGCAAGAAGAACTATGTAGAGGCAGGAGAAACAGTGGAGATGGGCTGCTCACACTATTCGGACATTTCAATCCCCGTTCTGAAGTTGAGGCTTAGGGATCGGTTTGTTTCAACGAGTGCTGATATGAGAATCGTCACCACCAACACTTTTTTTCCCTCAAAGTAAGCAGCTTCTACTTGTGTGGACTTGACCATGATTGGGTGCCCAAGATATGAGTCGAAGTCTGCAGGATGTACCCCTGTTTCACTCTTTCACTTAAATCAGTCACTCTGTCCGTTTGTCCTTCCCCATCACTTGCAATCGCCCGGTCGTCACCATTGATTCAATGCAGGGGCCATACTAGATGAAATGTGTCTAGCCTTAAGTCTTTTGTCTTTCGGTCCCGCGGCCGTTTCTGAAAAAAATAATCTGACTTCATCAAGAATAAAATGTAGGAAAATATACGCTTTACTGCTAATTTACTATGTTATTGCTAAACTACGGCTGCGTGATGTGCTATTAAGAGTGTATCGGAAAGACAATTTCACGACTCCAATCTAAAATCAGGACCCGTGTTGCAATCATAGCCTTGTGGCTCTCCGAAATAATTCCAGCTACGAACCCACAAAAAACGAGGAATGCTTATATATGTAGCCCGTAGTTATTTATTGTTTTTCAATCCATTTGCCGGTGTTAAAATGACTTCAAACTTAGCTTGGGTTATGGGAATTTTTTTGCTACTCTCCTAGGTAAATAAGGGGCCCAAAAGAGCGCTCATGATGGACACACTTTTGTCTCGTTTTTCTTACTTGGTTTTGTCCCAATATACCAAGTGACACTTGCTTAAACAAGGTGTCTTGTGCGTTAGGATGACCCGTTTCTTGGGTTGGATCTGAAGACACAAGAATCCGGTGAAACACGCACATCCTCTCTAGATGTTAATCTATAAACGAAACACGAGCGCAACCTTGACTTTTTAGCGACTTTCCATGTTCATAGCCGATATTTTGAACGCGCAAATGTTGCTACAAAATTTTGTGATGTTCGGAGGAAATTCCCACGCCTTTAACTTAAGGTGCCAAAGGAGCGAGCAAAAACCGCAGGCATGTTCAAATCCGTTACCGGTTTTAACTATCACTTGTGGATTTAGTGGCGTGAAAAAGTATACCAAGGTGACCAAGATTCATTAATAAGAAAATTGAATGCAAAACATTTTAATCTTCTGCGGTACAGAAAAAATGCACTCCGCCATAATATAATCATTTCTAAAATGTGAAGAAAAGGTTTTAGTGAAATTGTCCGAGTTCATCTGATTATCCATCTTCCAAACAATATTTTCCATTTTAGTTTAAATCAATACCTACTTTAATTTCAAAAATGTCAGAAAGAGCGCCCCGTGAATGAGTTGTCTTTTTCTGAAAACTGCTGATGGACATGAGGTTGTTGTTTCGGAAACAACTTTTTGAATGCTAGGGAGAACTGCACGTCATATAGAAGGTATTACAATAATATTCCACTAACGGTGAAAACATGTGTCGTCACTCCATCAACACAAAAATCAACACTTGGTGTGAACATAGATTATAGACAACAGATTCGCAACTCCGACATTTTCTTCCGTGCTAGCCAAGAGGCGCCGCCACTCTCCTAAATTATCTGGTGCAGTTTCCGGTTAGTGTATTTTGACGGGAAATTCTCTCATCTACTTTACTGTCCAGCACAACGAAAAAAAAATAATTTCGACATTGAAACGCTGTTCAAAGTCTTCCATTAGTAGAAGTGTTGGTATCGTGAGTACTTTTGGAAATGCTACTGGTAATTAATTACAAAATTCAAACTTCGGTGCCGACTGATTATGTCGTCTGCTTGCCCAGTAGCAGCGTAGTTATCGGACAGTTTGTGATTTATGGTTTACATAGACCTACCGTGAAAACTACGAAAGCATGTTTGTGCACAAATTCCAAGGAGTTCCTGTGAATGCAAAAGAGTACTTATATAACGTCTTTGTTTTAGAAAAATATTAATTTTGTTCGAATTAAAAAATGCGCCGCTGCAACGATTTTGCTGGTTTAACCTTTGAATGTTTATAATTCATCATTCTCAAGTGAGCAGTCCTTCTGGGAAGCGGTGGCCCTTAAAAGGGCCGTTAAGTGTACTGTGCATGAGCCTTAGGTATAGCGTGAAATGTTTCTTAAAAGAACCGTTGAATAATTCAACATAAATCACACAGTATACCATGCTCACTCAAGTACTAAAGGTCCTCTTCATTAAAGTTTTCATCAGGGAAGGCTGGATGTAAACAGAAAAGATGACAATATCCGTGACAGTTGTAACACCTTAGTTACCGCGTTCACCAAAGGGATCACGAACCCTGCCTCGTTCAGTTCTTTTTCCTGGATCCACAAGCAATCCTGAACCATAGGGAAAAGTGACATACAACAAAACGAATCAAATTTCGAAAATCATCGCCTTCGTACGATTCTGTGTTGCTGTCGCCATACCGATATTCTTCCCCAACATCCATGTCGAAAATCGACGTTACACGTGGTGGAAAATTGTGTCAGTTGTTTCTAAATTTTAAGGGTATACTGATTATGTCTAATGTTGATAGAGCATAACCTGCGTTTCTTACAATGCATTAATCGTGTTGAATGCACTTATATTAAGTGGCCTCATTGAGTTGAACAGAAAATAAGTTAAACGTAACACAATAAAGTTTTGAAAATATAAAAAGCAGTAGCTGACTCCCTAAAATCAAGCGTGTTTTCGAAAGGTTTGCGCCATTGGTGATCTGATTGGTTCAAGTACTTGCGGCGGGAAAATGATACACCCAGTTGTTGTGCACGTGTGTACTGTAGCAATACTTTGTATCTTATTTCTATTTGGCTAGTAAGTCTGTTAATATAAGTAAGTTTCCTTATTTATACCCATCCTTATCTGACCTCAACTTGGGCTTCTTGGGTTCTACCATATTGGGGCTGGCATAAAGACTCATGTGGCGCTTACTCGACTGAGTTTCATTTTAGCGGCTATTTCCAATGGTGTGGCTGAAGTAAATAAACAAAGTGCCGGGAATGATTATCATCACCGGTATCTCATCATTGGTATTTTTGTCAGGTTCTCAAGTTTTCCGAGGCTAGGGAATGTCACATCTGTAAGGTAGAAGTGTTTCGGTGAACTTCAATGTCTGTGGCGTTATTTATACCTGACCAAACTTTAAAAAGAGGCCCTTGTTTAAACCTGGAGCTGCATAGGGTGCAATTTGTGTAGACGTTTGTCTACGTTGCGAGTTTTTATAAAAATGGTCAGTCTACAACCAACTACGGTAAATTCATAAAAGATTGCGTGCAGTGCAACTGAAGTTCATAAAAAGTGAAACAGTACTTGATCTGATTTGACATTTCACATAATATTTCAGGATAATTCTTAGTATCCTTTTGTTACATTACGAGTAGGATTGGTTCATTGTGTACCTTAGAGGTGATATAGGAATTTACAAAACGGGTTGAAGAATTTTGTCTTTGTTGTGAACGTTTGTTAGAAAGACTTAATTTTGGAAATGTTAGGACTTAAGGCAGAAATTTAAAAATCATTTGTCCGCTTACAAAAATTTAACGTTAATTCATCCAGATCAAACATCCTTGCCGAAACGTTATATGGGCCAGAATACACGTGTAATTGACGATATAATTGAATTTTATTAAGAATAGCACACCCTCGGTCACATTGTATTCCTCGATTTCAAGAAAGCGTACGATAATGTAAAGTGGGCGTTTTTATTTCAGTCCTTAAAAGCTTTTTAATTTTGGTGAAGTTTTTATCAATAGAATCCGTACATTGCATTATGGAATTTCGTCGTGTGTCTTGAACAACGGATTTACATCACGGTATTTTAACATAGAGAAAGGCCTCCGACAAGGTGACCCACTATCAAGTCCGCTGTTCGTCCTGTGTGCGGAAATTATGTCACATTATATCAGAAGCAATGAATTAATTAGAGGCTTCACAATAGCCAATCACGAAATAAAAATTGCACAGTGTACAGACGATCCAGTTCTTTTTAAAGACGCAGAATCTGGCAATAACTGTTTTAGATTTTTAGATTATTTTGGAACATTATCTGGACTCCACTTGAATTATGAAAAATGCCAAGGGATGTTTGCCTCAACAATACACCGAAATCGTAAACCACTTTACGGAATCAGCTGGCCCCAAAAGCCCATTAAAAGTCAAGGAGTATTCTTTGGCGGAAAAGCGGATGACACTGAAAAACTTAATTTTGATGGTAAAATCCAAAAGCTTAAAGACCTGTTTAATATTTGGAAATACGAAGTTTGTCCATAAAAGGCAGAATCTTCCTTACGAAAACTTTTGGTTTATCGAAACTCATTCATACATGTATAGTGTCAACTGTGGGTATCACCAAAAAAAGAATTCGTGAAGTTAACAAGCTTGTCAGAGAATTTATTTGGTTAAATAAAACACCAAAAATTAAAGAAACTGTGACTATTTCGCCATATCAAGAGGGTGTTTTGAAATATCCTAACATGGAACTGATCAAGTTAAATTTATTATTTAATTGGGTCAAGCGTTTTAATACAGAGGATGAGGCAAGTTGGAAGATATACTCGAGGCATCTTTTCAGTCGTATTGGCGGTGTCCTCATTTTTTCATCCAATTTTCAACTGAAAACCCTAAAATGCGATATTAAGAACCCTTTTTACAAAGATGTTCTCACAACCTTGGATATTCTTAATCCTGAAATATTTAATGAAGTACCAATAGCCAAACAAGTGATATGGAACAATTGTAACTTAACTGTAAACGGTAAATCTTTATTTTACCAAGATCTGTACAATGCAGGCCTCATATTTTGTGAAGACTTTTTAGATAGCCAGAACAAACTTCTTAAATGGGAAAGCATTAACTTAAAGGATACGTCTATCATACCATTTTCTCCCACTACAACGACCTTGAAGAAAATTCTGAGTGTGTCGGATAGAAGGATTGTTAGTTGTAATAACATTAGATTTTTATTCTTCAATAGTTCCTATTCATGGATCAAAAACACATTTATTCACAAGTTTTCTGTAAAACCAAATAATTATGCGTTTTTACTCAAGTATTACACAGACGCTGAAATATAATCTCCCTTTCAATCTACCCATAAACCCTCATTTGACAATGTTTAAATACTTTTTCATTCACAAAAGAATTTATACAAACAAAATGTTAAAAATATTTGGTATTTTACAAACAGACCAATGTCCCTACTGTGGCGAAGTCCAGACTTTTCAGCACATGTTTTACAGCTGCTTCTGTGTTAAACGTGTCTGGAATTCTTTACATCATTTCATTAGTAAAGTTTTTAATTTGCACACTGAGCCATTTATGTACCACTTCTTAGTTTGCTTCTTCGGCAATTTAAGTGAAATCTTCAATACCATATACACTCATGCCCAACATTATATTTATACATCATCGAGAGATTGGTCTCAACCTTGTTTTAATAAGTTTAGATGTATACTTTTTGACGCAGTGAACCTCGTTGTATTTAATGCCTCGGATAAAACTTCAGAACAGTGGAGGGTTTTGCAGCCATCTCTTGAAAATGATTCAAACGATATATTGTGTTATTTTTAAACCACTTCTGTTGTATTATAAGAAATTTGACATTTTCATAATTATGCACCTACGTAAATGTAAACATAAGTTAATTAAAATGTGTGAATGTGAGTGTGAATGAGTGTATGAAAGTCCTTCCCGTTTCCCCCCCCCCCTTTTATATTATTCTCGGCTAATTATTCGCCCAATCATTAGGAGCATTTTCTAGATACTTATTTGTTCAATTAATATGATGTATTATACTCTAAACGTATTAAACAAAAAAACATTGAAGAATAAAAACAACCTTCACACCCCTCTGGTGTTCCTGTCTTATGTTTGTAAAGAAGTTGAAACTCGGGTTAGTTGGTTGTATTTTCATAGACTACAATGTACTTGGCTAAGACGGTCTAGAGATTTTGTGCGCCATACATTTGACATGAAATGAGTGTGTAACCTGTTGTTGAATTGTGCGATAGATTTGAGAAGGTCAGTTGGTTATTTCTGGAGTATTAATGTGATCTTTAGTTATGTTAAAGGTTTTACCAGCATTCAGTTTATTTGTACACGGATTTATAAATCGGCTATATCGGTGATCCAAATCCCGACGAAATGTTCGCATTGTGCTGCGATAGTAACCGCTTGATAAGTACTAGCGAAGATGACCAATTTGGTTAATTCGCACACTAGGCTGTGGCTGAGGTTCCTCGTAAGGACAGGAGTTCGTGAATCATTATCTTTTGAAAAAGTTTAGCGGACAATTCTTGCCAAAAATTACCAGGTAATATTCATCAAAAAGGAGTAAAGAACAATGGATATGTGAGACAGAATAAGTCAGTAGTGGTAGCACTAGTAGGCCTACCAGAAGTTCTTAAAAACATCCATCATCAAAATGTCATTAACGTTTATACAAAACATAAGGTTTTTCTCCCACAGCCGATAATGGGGTCTCCGTACGCTATGGAAGCTAACGCCTTTGCATTTCGACTGTGTGGCCGAACACCCTGCCACACCGACCATGATTAGCAGACGGCGTTCTAGCCGGAAATTACACAATATAATTGGCCAGGTGACTAGTGAATAATGACGTAACGGCTTGTGCGAAACAGCACAGCCTCCCGTTCAGTAACGCTAGGACCTCGCTAAAAAGCAAGACTTCGCGAGATTACGTGAGATATTGCCGTGCATTTCAAATGAGAGCACGTGACTTTGACTAGGTTTTAGCTAGGTGCTAGCGTAGGTCCTAGCGTCTACTGAACGCACGCCAGATTTCGTCCATTGAAAGTATACGGAGTTGGCTGTCCATGTACTATAGTCAATGGTATGAACAACATTTTTGTACTAACATTGCGTGTTCATCTTCACCAAACGCAGCAGCTACACGTCAGTCTAAAAGTTAAAATTATAGGGTAACAATACTCAGGTGAGGTTAAAATCTCATGTCATGAGCAGGATTTTTTAAAAAAATCGCTAAAAGTTTTCGAAAATCCGGTTCTTCTTTTGAATGTACGCTCTGCAATTTTTAGAAAATCCCGACAGATGTCAACATCACCCTACATTTTCCAACTAAAAAGCAAACGCAAGGGCTTAATCCGTATATGCACGCACATGTACACGCACAGTAGCCAAATAGCAATGCGTATTAAGGGGTGCGCCAGCAGAGCATCCATTTCAAGCATGACTTTACTTAACTGGTGAGCAATATTAAGCGTAGCTTCGAATGCAGGCGAAGGGGCTTAATTACGCTCACACGGGGCAAAAATAAAACTTCGTACTTATCGGTCATTGATTGAATTTTGTAAGGAATGGTGACTTTTTAAAAAATATTAGATGGAGCTTCTTATGTACCATCAGCCATTACGACGCTAGCGGTTTACGTTTTTGGAATTTCAGTGACTCCCACATCAATCAGGGCTTCTGACATTGAATACAGCAAGCCTCAACTCGCCGCCAATCAAGAAATTCACGAAGGTGTGAAAATGGCAAACAAATGTGTGAGCCAAAGAGTCGTTTTTCGGTATAATGGGCCTTCGAACTGACGGTCCTTCGGGCTATAGGCCTATTGTACTATCGACCCTTCGCTAATTTTGCTTTTTGTCTGTATTAAATGGTTCACCCCGATTTCGAAGAAATGTTTTGAACCTGGGAATATCCAATAACTTTAGCTTATTCAACAAAATATCGTCTACCTTATTCATAGACAGTGACCACCGTCTCTCGCTGGCTCAGTGGAGACGATGAAGCTCTTATAGGCGCTTCATACGACGGAAGCTTTTAGGCGAATTATGCCTCACATTGATTAAAAAATCAAAGTCACGTTGTTATAAATACCTTAGAGGAACACGTTAGGAGGCCATCGATGTCTTTAATTCCTTACATTTTTCGAGCAGTCCTTCGTTCAGTTCCCAAAATCGGTAACTAGCCATTTTTACACTGCGCACGTCAGGAGATATGACGTCATAGCACCTGAAACGCGCAGTGTTAAAAATGGCCAGTTTCCGATTTTGGAAACTGAAGGATGGAGTGTTCGAAGAAAACGTTTGATAACGAGAATATTTGCTTGAATTGGAAGGAATTAAAAACATCGACGGCCTCCTAAGGTGTCCTTTTATGCGCAAAAACTTAAACAACGTGACTTTGATTTTTTGTGAGGCATAATTCGCTGAAAAGCTTCAGGGGTATGAAGCGCCTATAAGAACTTCCCCGTCTTTACTGAGCCAGCTAGAGACGGTGGTCACTGTCTACCTTATTCATTACTTGCACACTTTGGTGGCGCTGCAATAAAATATTGTTGTGCATTATTGGTAAGGCATGGGCGGCGCAGCACTGAAAAAAAATGGGGGCTGTAGCCCCCCCCCCCCCAGTCCTCCTGTGGTGCACCACCCATAGACCATAGGGGCGTAGCACTGAAAAAAGTGGGGGGCTACAGCATACTTGTGTCTGTTATTCAGCGAGGAGCGGCACTTAGTGAGGATCTCACCCGTGACCTTCAGTGACGCTGGCACATACGAGTGCAAGAAAGTCGGCCAAAAGGAGATCTTAGGCAGATTGGATATTTACGTGTACAACAGTGAGTATTCAAACCCACATTTTGATAGCCTTGCTCCGCCTGCATGCCGCCAAGCACGTCGACGACTTCTTGTAAATTAAAATACAACTTTCTGACTATTTGCGTCGTAGATGTAAAAATTACTTACTTAGAGACGTGATTGGTTGTTAGCAGACGTTTCGACCTGGTCCGCCAGGTCTTTGTCGATGAATGCGGGATTTCGCGCCTTTTGCTCGTTAAGAATGCTGGAGTACACGGGGGTAAGTGTAGTCCTCTGTCCCGGTTCAGGAGTGGGCGCTGACTGTTGATGTTTATGGCCTCTTTGAGCTTACGAGTATGCCAATTTTGTTCCTTGGCTAGGATCCTGGATGACGCAAGAGATATGGTGTGCCCAGTCGCCAAAATATGTTCCCCCACAGCTGTTGGTCTGTCTAGTTTCAGGTGGTCTTTGAATCTGGTAAGGAACGGCCTCTTGGTTCCTACAATGTAGGTGTGGTTGGGATCCTGGTCACATTTCAGCTGGTATATGACCCCACGTTGTTTAGCCATCGGGGTTGGGTCTTTGGGTCTGACCCTCCGTTTCCTACTAGTCAGACCCATGAATTCGACCACTGCAGCACCATCTAGGCTCAGGTTCTAAAATGTTTACATGAAATTGAATTCGAGATTGTATTTGTTTTTTCTGCTTTTGAGTGAACTAAAGATGCGTGCGTATTATTGTGTGCTCGAGTAAATTATGATCTATGCATATGAGTTTCTAGTCCAAGTTAGCACCTGATGACTGCTAAGTTCGAACTACAAACTCACGTAAAATCTCGAAATTTCGAGTTCAGATTAGCCTTAACACTAGGATCATCAAGTACACGTCAGCCACTACATGTATGTACTTGAGCATAGAATAATCCACATGTATCGTGAGTTCACACAGAAGTAGAATCGAAGATGTCAAAAATAATCTTGAGTTCGATTTCGGGTATTAGATTCCGGGCCTTGGTCTTGAGAGATGGGGTTTGCCAATGTTTTGGGCCCTTTTATTCTGCTATTATGTTTCTTCGTGTGTTTCATGAAGCTGAACAGCACCGATTGAATGAACTACACAGTTTGCGGTGAACTGTGGGCGCATATCTTTTGCGTTGTTCTCGAGTTCCTCAAATATCATTATAAACTTAATATTTGTATTTGTTTATTTGCTTGCAGTGACGCTTGTGCACGCTTTGGTGGGTCCAAATACCGTGGCAGCCCAGGTGGGCTGTCACGCCCATTACAGCCACGAAAATCCTAGCTCCAGTGAGGATTCTATCACGAGGATCGACTGGTTCAGGTAGGTCACATTCCGACCACAGGTAGAAAAACTCATTACTTTCATTAGAGAAAGGCTTTCCCTGAGTTCCTCTTGTTGAGCATGTATTTTAGCAAACCGTATGACAAGTGATGAAAGTTTTAGAAAATGGTAGAAGTTAGGTCTAACGTCTGACAAAATGTCTTTTAAATGCATGTTATCTTGGTTCGTGGAAAACCTGTTCACAATAACAAATATCATTGCGCGCCGTGTTACCGAAAGCCTCTAATTTGGAACGCGTAAGATAATTTTCAAAGAAGTTATCTTTACATCGACGACCAGTCGTGAAAAATGGCGTTGATGGATCAAAAGCATAACTGAGTCAAGGATTTTCAGACTTGCGACCAAATGATATTAAACTATAGACCTTTGAAACCCTTTATGGTGGTGCTTTTTGTTAAAGAGTAAAGGAATCGTGCAAATGGCTCTGTTTCCAGGAAGAAGATGAACATCATCACCAAACTGAAAGTCGACGAAAACGACAACATTACTATGTCAAGCTCTGGTGACACTTTGAACATCAGCGGCATCGACTTCAGTGAGTTCGCAATCTAATTCACATCAATGCACTCTTAACCATAACAAGACGGTCCCAGATCACACAGCGACGCTTATATTTCTTGGTATTTACCCACAACGCTGCAATATCCGCCAAGCTGTTCCCTGGCTTCATTTTCGCGCCATTGGAGTTTTTCATATCATTTGTTGGTCCCCTGTTTTTTTCAAATTTTGTCGCCTGCATTAACTGTATTTGACCTTTCCATGTCAGCGAAGTTTTACTGTTGTGTTGTGGGCTGCAATTCAGATAGCAAAAAGTTGCATAAACTCGAGAAGTCGCCGTGGATGCGATGTGTCTGACGCGATTCCTAGAATAAGCCCGACATTTCTAAAACGAGGCTAATGTAGCAATGCGTTTCCATACCTCCAGTACAAAGGAGATTGCTAACAGGGATCATCCTACTGCTTCTGATTCTTCGTTGATGGTACGAGACAACATGATTAGTGCAAGTGTAGCTTTAATTTTTTCCTCCGTCATAAACTGACCTTGGATCGATTTTAATGTTGAATCCCGGGTTGAACAGGCTGTAAATATAATGTGGTCATTGTGAAAAAAGAATCCGTGGTGTGTCGCTTCTCAACAGACAAGTAATAAGTGTGAAGAAACACTAAAATGTTACCCTTTCGCATTTCTTAGAGGGTGTTTGACAAATAGGCTCACACTCATAGACGACGTTTGAGATATCACGCATTTATACAATAATGTTGCCATGTGCACGTGTATTTAGGTCCATGCCCTAGCATTAACTTCACTTATATTAGGAAGACTGCGCCTATTCGCGAACCGTTTGAATCGACACTCTGGATATAGAATCACCCCATTTTCATTTTTACATGTTGTCAGCATAGACACAGTAACATCTCGGCTATTTCGCTCGCGAATTTTAGTGAGCAAGCTTGCGACTGCAGCTTTGTAAGCATATTGGCTAATCACACAGACTAGTTGTTGATAGGTCCTGCATAACTCTAAATTGTAATCCACGTTGATAAACCGTCTCCCAAAGGCTAATAAAATCGCGCGACTGAAAGGCGAATGTATTGCAAGTAAACCTGTGCTTGAGACCCCTACTAGCGTGCCCTGTAACAAAATGGCGGCCTGCACTGAAGTGGGTGGTAGAAAACTTGGGGTTGGAATGATGAGTTGTGGGATAGGATTTTCACTGTTCGTGTCTGTTCCTAAGTGACGATTTCTTGTCACAAGTACTTCGCGATGGCTTGCGTCAACAGGACGTTAACAAACACCCCCATTTCGTCCGGCTGAAGCTTGTACTAGTTGTGCACTCATCTCCGGCCGGGTGGTAGAAATGCGGTAACGTTCCATTGCTGTAATAGTACGGTGACCTAACGATCAATGTTTTCTTACAGGCAATTATGAACAGGTTGGGGCGTTCGTCTGCGAGTTTCAGCCAGAACCCGGGGCGCGCGCTATTAACTACACCGCCTACATCAACAGTAAGTAGCTGCTAACCGTTACAATATCCCTACCGTGTCGGCTATTGGCATGCATATTGGTCACGAGTCCCTGTCTCATTCACGTACGACTCGTAAGTTTATGTGCAACAAGTGACTTACATTGACTATTCAGTCAACTGTTCTGTACTACCCTCTGGTGTCCTTGGGTGTCAGTCATGACCAAGCGGCCATCACTGGCGTGGCCTTCAGGTACCAACACATTATATCTGTTTTTGGCTATCTACGTAGTGAATAATGTGAATGCTTCAGACATTATTAAGGCTTAAGGCTATCACTCAAATGGCGACTCCAAGGTAGCTGGACTCGGAGCAGACGGTCTGATGCACAAGGTACAATTTCCAAACTAGAACTTTTTTGACATGATTTCTAGTTCTACTTTAGTGCGAGCTTAAAGGCGAAAGCAACCTTTTTACATGTCATTTTTAGCAAAAATAAGGTTCGTTGATTATCCCAGACATATTTTTCACTTATTTTCGTAATTTAATTAATTACTCGTCGTCTACTCCGGAAGTGACGTTTTGGGAGGCAAGAATTTCGCGCCAATTTTATTTCCTATAGTCTGACTGTGAGAGCAGTTGAGTCAGTCATTGTTCTACCTCGATTGTGATAAGTTCGGTCGTCGTTTGCTTTTGCTTACGAGTCAGTCAACATGCCATGCTGTTGCTGCGTACTAGGGTGTACTCATTATGGTCTCACGTACAGAGGAAGAACTGTCCCACTTGCCCGAGTGTCCCGCGACACACTCCCACTGGAAGGTAATCTGAGTACCCAAACTGCTTAGATCCCGCCGTGTGACTCCCTCGCCACACACCTGGCACCTTCTAAATAGCTCCAATACAAGTCTACATTAAACTTACCAAACTTTATAGGCTCACCGATCTGTTCATTGGATGACGAACTGTCCTCTTCACTGGGTGTCGAACTGGGCCTGTATTCACTCCCACTACTCAACATCGCTGCAGGGCTGCTTACAGGCTCTGGGTTAGAGACAACAGCACAGGGCGAATCACTGCTAGTTCCCGGCCGAGAACTGCACGCAATGGGGTACGTTCGGAGGCACGGGTGATAGTAGATGAAGTGCCTCCAGTCACTGTATATAGTGGCGACAGCTTGCGAGGCTTCTTGCTTCAAAAACGCACTTCTCGGTGTTGGCGACGGGGCACTGCCGGGAATCAACAGCGACGGTATGGTACCCTCCTTCAGGCGTTGTTTCGCAGGGACCTTCATCAATTCAGCGTACATATCTCTGTCGTAATCTGACGGCAGAAAATGCTTGGCACACACTCGGTAACCCTCCACTGCTTTGTACGTTGCGTGGACGGGTAGCGTTGCGTTCTTCACATGAACAAGCTAGCCAAGTACGGCGAAGTGTGTCATCCTTCGGAAAGCGACACAAGGTACCCAAAGCACGTGTGAGACGATAATGAGTACATCCCGGCACGCAGCAACAGCGTGGCATGTTGACTGACTTGTAAACAAAAGCAAACGACGACCGAACATATCACAACCGAGGTAGAACAATGACTGACTCGAAAGCCCTCACAGTCAGACTACAATGAAAAGAAATTGGCGCGAAACTCTTGCCTCCCAAAACGTCACTTCCGGAGTAGAGGACGAGAAATTAATCAAATTACGAAAAGCTGTAATTAAGTGAAAAATGTGTCTGGGATAATCAACGAACCTTATTTTTGCTAAAAGTGACATGAAAATGGTTGCCTTCGCCTTTAAGATAAGTTGCATGCATACAAGTGCTCGAGTAGCCTACATTGTGGTTTACTAAGATGATCCAAGTTCACACTTCGTGACCTCTGTATGAAGACTGTCGTAAAAATATAGCTAGGTACTACAGTGTATTTTTTCCGTAGACCCCGAAATTGCACACAGCCAGGGTTGTTCTGCTCGTCACCGCGCCGTGAAACTTGTATCAACACGTAAAGCTAAAAACCGGAGTGGTGCATGCAAAATCTGGGAATAAACAGACATTCACCTTGCCCGTTACACCCGTTTAAGTGAAAAACCATTCAATAAACGTCATTTTCTTGCGTAACTCTCCGCCTTTTCTAACAATAAAAAGTATGTCGTCGTATTGAAAACATTACGCTCGTGTCACGCGCACGCGCCATTTCCTCAATATTTGCGACAACTTCGCAGCAGCAAAATGTGTTCTGAAATTCGGTTTTTCGGTATCGAAATTCTAAAAACTTATAATGAAGTGAAACCAGTTCCAATAATTTGTTGTGACGTGTACGCAACCGTCGGCGAAAAAAAGAAACTAGCCAATAGGTGACGCAATATTTCATGGCGCCGAAAGCCGACGCAGAAGATCGCTGCACAACTTAGCAACAGAACGACGGTAGAACGCCATTTTTCCCAACACCGTTAAATAATTTAGTTTAGTCAAGGAAGGCTGTAGTTTTTAATGACACTAATTTTGTGTCATATTTTATCTTACCACTTTTTTACCCACATCGGTGCAGAGCTGTATATTTAGTATACATCTCTGTACCAAGGCTACCATCAACTGTTCTTCGCTGCCACGAGGTTGCGTACATGTTACAACAAATTGTCGGAACCGATTTCATTTCGTTACAAGTTTTTTAGTATTAATTTTAAGACCAGCAAACCGAATTTTAGAACAGCTTTGCTACTGCTAAGCTGTCATCATGTCCCAAGAGTTGTCGCAAAATTTTAGGACGACGCGGGCGCGTGTCACGAGCGTATTGTTTTCAAAACGACGACAGACTTTCTTTGTTACAAAACTCAAAAGACGGAAATTATGCTAGAAAATGACTTTCATTAGATTGTTTTTCACTGATTTAAACGGCTGGCATAGGGCAAGGTGAGTGTTGGCATTGTCTCCCAGATTTTGCTTGCACCCCGTCCGTGGTTGCCTCTGCGATATAAGTTACGAGGTGACTAACAGTACTCATATCCGGCCTGTATGAAATTTCGTGGTCTAACGTAGTCAGCCAGCTAGCTGTATGAAGACTGTCGCCAAAATACTTTTAGGTACCACTGTGTGTATTTCTTCCGTAGACACCTAAATTTCACGTCACCTCGCCGTGAAACTTGTTCCAACATATAAAGCTAAAGACTGGACGGGGTGCATGCAAGATCTGGGAATCAATTGACACTCACCTTGCCCGTTACAGCCGTTTAAGCATGCGCGCACCCAGCCTTCAATATAGGGGGGCTGGACCTTTTGGTAACAAAAAAGCGTGCAAAAAAAAAAAACGGGGGCATCACCGTGAATTGCGCGTTTGTACTTGTTCAGTGGACTTTTGTGTCATTTTCTCGGACCTTTTATTTCTCAGGGGCGGCCTTTTTGCCCACTTCGCCAAATGGGGGGCTCGTTCGAGCCCCCGGAGGCCCCCCCGGGTGCGTGCATGTTAAGTGAAAAACAATGCAATGAACGTCATTTTCTTGCGTAACTCTCCGCCGTTTCGAACAATGCATAGTATGTCGTCGTTTTGAAAAGAGTGCGCTCGTGTCACGCGCACGCGCCATTTCCTAAAGTTTTGTGACATCTGTCGGGAGATGACGAGAGCTTGGCAGCAGCAAAATTTCTTCTGAAATTCGGATTTTCGGTATCAAGATTCTAAAAACTTATAATGAAGTGAAACCAGTTACGATAATTTGTTGTGACGTGTACCCAACCTCGTGAAAGAACAACAATTCATTGAAGAATCGGCGAAAAAAGAAACTGGCCAATATTTCATGGCGCCGAAAGCTAAAGATCGCTCCACAACTTTAGCAGCGGAATAACGGTAGAACGCCATTTTTTTCCAACACCGTTAAAGAATTTAGTTTCCTCAAGGAAGACTGTAGTTTTTAATGACACTAATTTTGTGTCAGATTTTATCTTACCACTTTTTACCCATATCGGTGCAAAGCTGTATATTCAATATACAGCTTTGTACCAAGGCTAGGTCTAACGGAGCTCAATTCACAGTGTCACGTAGCTGCATTTTGGCGAAAGTCTTCAAACAGCTAGCTGGCTGGCTACAGTTAAGATCTGCAATGCGCATTTCGACGTTTCGTGTTACTGTTCCGGCCTAAATCGGAATATTCTGATTTGGGTCGTTCCCGTAGGCCTAACCGAATTCAGATAGTTTGCGGCCAAATCGGAATATATTTTTTGATTGAATTCAAAACGTTCAGTTGATTGTAAATCCTTATTATTCTGTATGTTTTCATGCTATCCAGACTTTATTTCATAGTTTTTATTGCAAATACTCAAAAAGTTGTGCTATAAAATTTTCAATCTTTTGAGGTTGACGGAGTCAAAATGGCGGCGAGTACGGGTTGCAGGATTTCAAGACGAATTATTTTGAAAATTAAGTTTCTGATATAAAATTTTCAACAAATTTGAATATAATTGCTTTGTACGAAAAGATTAAGCTAATATGTGCTGTAACGTTTCCACGTATTTTGCACCAAATTAAACGGCCTAGTGCCGCCGATTCCAATACGGGACACACCCTCGACAGAGGCCCGTATCGGAATCGCGCAGCGTTCACACCTTCGGCTTCAAGATGACATGAATGCAAAGTTCCTAACATCAAATTTTTTATATCAAGCGAATTACACTTTATAATAAACATTGTGAAATTGCCTGATTACAGTTCGGACGAAGCGTTTTGTTTTTCCAGCTGTTTTGGAGACCCCAGTCCCTCCCGGGGATTCCCATACGGGCCCGTATTAGAATGTGTGCTAAATAATTGAATAAAAAAATCTAACGGTAATAATTTTGATCAATTTTATTATTAATTGACATGAAATGAACAATTAATGTGTTTCCTTGATTTTCCACGTATTTTGTTCGAAATTGAACGGCCAGTCATCGCTGATTGCAATACGATGGAGACACGGTGAAAGCCAATTTGTTGTAACGATGATGTCATAGTCTTCGATTGGTGCAAGCGCCATCTCAAGTTTTTTGGCGCTAAAAGGGGTTCGTGATGGGGCCACTGTATCGTCAAATGCCAACTTAATTATGCTATGGGGTATGCTATGACACCGTATGTTGACGTTTTTCATCAATACACGTATTTTAGATATAAATATAGTCATTTTGGCAACATATTAAGCCTTTCAGGCTGAAAATTCGAGTCAGAGCTCGACATTTCGAGTTTTTACTCGAATTTGTAGCTCAAAACTAGAGGTGATAAGCTGCGAGCCTGGACTAGACACTGATGTGCATAAAACATAATGTAATAATAATACACACAAAATGCCACAAATAATTTCGGGTGTTCAATTTCGAATGAAAAGAATCGACCACGGCCCCGGAACTTACAATGTTTTTGTCTAATCTTTTTGTCTTGAATTTTGTTGCATAAAGCTACGGAAATTATTCCTGCATGGGTTTAAGCTCAGAGATTCAAATGACTTTTAAAACATTCCATGGAGGGAGACAGGGGTCTTTTTGGGAACAATTTTGTTTCACAACCTTCTTTGTATTTATGCAAGTAGTCAGATGAGAAGTGCTTTCTGAGTCAGATGAGAAGTGCTTTCTGAGTTTGTAAAGAACTGGCATTTCGTTACTGCGTCAGACCATGCAACAGGCGGATCTACAGGGACAGGATTAAAAATAAAAATTGAAAAAAACGTCGCCAGCAATACGAAACCAGCTACCAAAACCACAAAAAATGTCACACGGGAGGGGAAAACCCCTCCCGACCTTCCCTCCGCTCGGCGCTACGCACCTCGGATTCGCGCGAATCCTAAACCCCCTCCCGCCTTACTGAAAACGTACTAAATCAGTCACTGCATACTGGTTACATACAATGGCTAGCCAACTTGAAAAGCTTGGTCTCGACTAGCAGTTACGAACTTTACCACTATTATTGCTACTAGACGAGCCAACTTGAAGAGCTTGGTGTCGGACCATTAGCAGTAACGAATTCTGAATTCTGAATGCACCTACAATTAGACTATGGAACAGATTTGCAACAAGGAATAGTCGACAACAAAAGATGATTTTTGTGATAAAGGGCGAGTTTGTAGCCGCTTAATTTTTCCGAGCATGTGACATCTGG
>NMRA01000143.1:532002-589553 GCA_002633005.1 Phoronis australis | reverse complement strand
AATCGTACTCGAAATATAGATGAGATACACTTCAGTTCGAGTACACTCGAAAACTGAGTACGTGCTCGAAATTTCGAGTACAGATTTTTCGAGTATGACATTGAATACACCAAAGCTGAGTCTGTACTCGAGTTTAGTATGAAGTGTGAGTTTGAGCATAATTCGAGTCTGAGTACGGAGATTGGAGACCGGGCCCAGGTTATAGACAAAATATGTTTTGAATGTCGGTTCCTGTTCAGCAAGCCTTGCCGAGTGCACTAAAGCATATTTTAACGCGGTCGTGAGCCTGTCTTACAACAGAAAATAAACTTTTGTTGTAGGCCTGGACCATTTAAAGACATAAAATTGGTCTCAACTGTTATCAAGGCGTACCATAGCTGCGCTGAGCATGATCTCGAGAAATTGACTGTCAGTTATTTGCACTCCCAGAACTCTATTCTCTTCTAAGTAAGGAACAAGTTGAAACCAATTTAAGGGCGCTTAGAGCTCTAAACATACAGTTAAGCTCTTGGACGACACGCGAGTTTATAGTCGCTTAGCCTATTTCATGTGACAGGGTTCTAGTTTTGGGTTCCACCAAAACTAAAATGTTACCGCGTTGGCAGTTTACATTTCAAGCTCTGATTTTATTTTTTCTTGGGAAGCTGCCGCTGGTGCCAGTCGTTTCGAGCCAGACTCGATCTCTGGTTTCTTAGGAGATCCCATGGAGATTAGGTGCAAGGTATATGGTTACCCGTTACCACAGATTTCTTGGACACTGAATGGAGTGCCAGTGGATTTCAGCGATGTGAAGTCGAGTAAGTATGAAATCCTCTCCGTTCACACGATTTCGTTCAAGAGCCAAGCGTTCACGTTATCTAACCTGCACTGATTAGGGCCCCGCACACTTAAGAAATTCGGGGTCGCCGCCTCGTTAAGCACATTGTCAAAGCCTCATTTTTTCTATTTTGGCAAAAATTTGTGGTGCTTAGGGGTCAACCATCTCGTTGTCCAGGGGCGTGAAAAAGTTGTGACGACGGCAGTGAAAATATTATGGCTACCGAGTAAGGATGAGTGTCTTGAAAGATCTGCCTGGAGAGCGGCGGATTGCTCAAATTACCTGGACCCCAAGCACTTTTTGTAGCTTAGGGCTCAAAAATACTTGCCGGCTCAATTCAAGATAAGATTGGCGTGGTAATGTTTTTAAATCCCAAAGCCAATTCTGTTGAGAATTCAACATCGGCAGATAACCAGGAGCAAAATGTAACTTTAATCAGTGAACTTCTGAAACGTAACTAATCAGTCCTTTTATGCTGACACTTTTGTTAGTTTAACAAGTTTTATTTTACTTTATTTTATTGTTCTGTACTAATAGATAGCACTTTATTGGCATGACCCATGAGGTCAGGTCAGTGATGATGCAGTTTGTTTACAATAGCATGGTAGGGAACATTCTAGGAGTTTCTAGTATGTTAGTGATTAATTTAGTCTGCAACATTCCATAGCTTAGTATATGTTTGTTAAATGATTGGGTAGATTCCGAAAAGTTCTAGAATCTGTTTGAATTGGTGAAAAGTTCCAGAAAATTGTAAAAGAGTATAAATACCCAGGCACGGGTTACTTGAGTGCAGTTGGGGTTGAAAAACAAGTTAAACTCGGTTGAAGTTACAGTTACTTTGGTTGAAAACTTTTGACGAAACTAAACTTTTTAAGACTTATCTGTTACGGACGTACGGCACTAGCTGTGATATCCAACAGTTGGCCTTAAACACCAAGAGGTCGACAATGTATCATGGGTCAAATAATAGTTATGATCAGAAATGTGCTTATTTTTTAAAAAAGTGGGTTGTATTTTGCGTGCCTGTAATCACAGATTCTTCATTTCAGCATTAATCAGCCCAGGGAGCGTTGCAAACACGACGCTGGTAATCCAAAATCTCGAAGGTGTCGATTACGGCAATTACACATGCCACGTGTCTAACGCCCTAGGCAGCGGCCAGGCAACCATTACGCTTCTCCAAGGTAGGTCGCTGAAAGTTAGTCTCCTTTCACTTACCACAGGCGTCCTCCGCTTCTGATTGTCCCCAATACACCATATATATATTACGACAAGGTATGACACTCGGGACTAGATATTCCACGGGTGCTTTCTCTTCAGCCGTCCATATCAAACACAAAACTCAATCGGCAACTTCCGTGGGACACATTGACAGTGCGCATCGGCTTTTTGGGAAGATTTTTGCGCTTTGACTTCGAATTTGTTGCTGGGGCAGAACACTCTAAATGGTAATAGAAGAAAGAACACTTGCTCAAGGTTTGTTGAACTGCTGTTCTGTGTAAATTTATTGAGCTTTGTGTTTGATGTGGACGGCTGAACTGAAGCACCCGTGGAATTCGTGTGTCATACCTTATAGTATATATGTAGTGTATTAGAGACGATCAGAAGCTGAGGACGTCTGTGTTACGGACATGGCCAGCGCATATATTTGCAGAGGTCCAGGCCAACTCGTTTAGTTAGTTCAAGATAAAACTTAACAATTCATCCAAGTCTCCTGCCGGATTACCATTTACTTTTTGTGCGCCCACATATTTATATGTGGAGGCATTGTGCCGTCATCTCCGTCCGTCCGTCCGTCCCTACGGAGTCCGGCGTTCCCTGCTCTTTCTCCAAAACCCTAGCTTTGACGAATGTTCATGAAATTTTGCACGTGTTCCTTTTATGGGGGACCGGCATAAGCGAACTTTCAGACGGATCCGGACTACTGCTGTGCCCCCGGCCGTAATGTCAATTTTAGTTTTATACGCTTACCTCTGTATCTCCAATTAAAGGTCCTCAACGTATCTTCATAAAATTTAGCATATAGACATGACGCTATCCTCCCGCTTTCGGATGGATTCGGCGTAGTTTGCGCCACCTAGTGGCCATTTTTACTGTTTTCGAGCTTGTTTTTGGCGTGCACCCCTCTATCAACCAAACTGCTCTAAGAGGACGGTTGACGATGAACGACTTCGACTACTGCATGGTGGAGCCTCCTAGTGATAGCTTTGTTTTTGTTTTGCACCCACAGCTGTATCTCTTAAACCCATACCATGATCTTTATTAAATTTAGTAAGTGTATTTATATGAAGCTAACAACAGACGACGACAAATTTTAGGCGGATCCAACTAACGCTGTGCCCCCTAGTGGCAATTTCATGTTTTCCATTTTCTCCCGTTTCTCTGATGTTCCTTGACGGATTTGTATGAAATTTGTTAATAGTTTTCTGTTAAAGAACCGATGGTATGTTCCCGGTTTCGGATGGATTGGACGTTTTTGTGCCATCTAGTGGCCAATTTATGATACAAATACTGCAAACCTAGAAGCACCCCGTTTGCGGTGCATTCGTGGGCGCATTTCAACGCTCTGCGTTGCTCTTGTTAAATTTCATGTTTGATCTTTTCCTAGTACAGAAGGTAGGGCCACCGAATTAGTTGCTCAGTTACAGCCTCCTAAACAAAGACACCTGCCATGAAATAATGTGAAATGTGCGTGCGTTCCTGACATGAAAAGAAATATCTTATTGGATTAATGTTCTAAATCTTTTTAAAAAACATTAACTTCGCTGTACGAAGTGATTTCTGAGTTTAATAGTTTCCTTGTGTCTGGTAGTTATGTACAGAAGAAACTTTCAAACTCATTGACGGGGGAAAGTCATATGTACGCACGTCAATGCACCCTATCACGTTGGGGAAACGCGCCATTTAGAGGGACATTTGCTTGTAATTTTGAACCGAGGCAGTACACGGTCACCAAATTTGACACACGACCGGCTTCTCTCCGCCAAGGCATCTGCTACCGTTGAATGATTGACCCATCGCCAGAATTTTGAGTGACGGGTTAACTGACCATTTAGAACGCAGCATTATATTGACACACCTTCGTTTCCAAGCCGCCATTTTACCAGACCAACAACATATGTTGCTGGGTAAAACTCATTGTTTGTTCGTCGACATTACGCAAGGGAGCGGAGCTTGCGATAGGTCAATTCGTGATAGCGTGGACTTGTGTTTATCAACAGTGTCGTCGTTCTGATGCCTACAAGTTGTGTAGAACCTGATGTCGAGTAGAACCTACGAAAGTTTTGCAATGGGTGTGACATATGATTTTAAGTGTGAAGCCTGCTAAACCTATTCGAAAGCTAACTTAAAATATAGTTCATTAACTTGGAATAAAGCTAACTTAAAATATAGTCTATTAACTCGGAATGTCACTTTTACCCGGCCTATCACGAATTATTTTCAAAAGGCTTTCAGTCAGGTTGTCTGGTCTGTTCAATATTTTAAGGACGTATATGTATAAAGAATGGCAGATCCAGGCAATCTCAATTTTTGTGATATCACGTGACTTGAAGACAATGCATGTATTTTTGTGAAAACGCCAACTATTGATTGGTAGTGAAGCCTCATTTTAACCGTTTGGAATGCATAAAACAAGTGTAAAAACGTTGAGTGACCGCTTATGCCTATTTGTCGGTCGAATCCAAATTTCGGAAAGATGAAGTAAAAATGGGGATCGGCATTTTCAAGGCCCAACTGCTCGCCTCCCAAATTACAGGATATCAACCATGACTTAAGCAGGTACATTAACCCGGAAACCTACACGAGTCTCAGGTTTATGACATGGGCAAAACCTCTTGGAAACTGCGTCAAAATTCCGAGATTTGCCGAGGGATTTTGACGAAATTTCATTACCTTTCGAGCGGGTTGGTTCTGTCCCTGAAAAGTCCATTTTCAACAGCAGTATGAAGTTCATCAGCCATTTTGCTGAAAAGAACTCAACAAAGGGACTTTGCGGGGTTTAGATAACCTTAATGTTAGGCCTTAATAAACTATAGGGAACATTGCACCCAACAGTCTCTAAAACTTATGGACGTCACTATTACTTAAGTACGTTCCTAAAACTTATGGACCGTTTCATGCAACCGGTCACCGGAACGCCTGTACCGCGAATGTGGAGGTGTCACTCGGCAAAGAAAGGAAGTATGCATCGAGCCTCAGTCGAAAGGCAAATCATGGCCGCATACATTTAAAGAAAAGTTTGACATACAAGGTACATGCCCGCATACATTTAAAGAAAAGTTTGACATACAAGGTACATGCCCACATACAAGACAAATGTCCGTTAGATTTAAAAAATACGATATCTTTTTGCAGTCGCCCGAAAGTCGGTGAAATTTCGAAGTGTAAATTCCAAGGCTAGTTTCCAAATGATTCAGCATTCCAGTTCGTCTATATTTTGACGAAGTCAGGCGTATTTCGACCGCGAAATCTGATGACCTTGAAATCTGTATTGTAACTGGATTCGGATCCAACTTTCGAGATTATAGATTATACTCGTCTGCTGCGTGTGTCAATGTTTCGGGTAATATAAAGTAATGGAAGAGAAATTTTATACATTGCTGAGCACGAGTGTTTACCTTCTGTGTCATACAGTTTGCCATAACTGGACGTTCAAACTTCCCGGATGTAGGATGCCCACAAGTGAAGAGCGTTCAATTTTGTTCCACACGGTAAGCGACTCTTTGTTACCAGTGGAAAATAACAGTAGTCGTCGCATTTTGTTACAGAGCGGGATAACACAAACCCTGACCGGAAGTTACCAACTGCCACGAGTGGAAAAGATCTGGAAGCACAAGGTTGGTCAGCTATGATATGCATGTATCTAATCATTTTGTAAGCTAGAATAACCAAGGCATCCGGAGTCCAGAATTTTGGAATGATACGCTGATTCATACCCTATAGACCAAAGCTGGTTCGGGAAATTTACCACTCATGTAGTGTTATCTATATATGATGTCGCTCCAGGCATCAAGTTAATATTTTGACACAGGCGACTAGGGAGAGAAGACAAGAACATGAAAGGGGCGAGGCCGGACATGAGGTTTTATCAGGCGGTACTGCAGGTGTGCAAAAATAATGTCTCGTGTCGAGTTCCCCATCGGTTCTCAGTTGACCAGGTATTGGTGGTAGTTTCCAGCATGAAGAATGTGCAGTGGCACCCGTCCTTCGTTGTGTGGAGAATTAACTTTACGCATTGCAATAAACTATTGACTAGAAATGTATTTTAAAAGACCTCCTCTAGAGGATTGTTGATGCTGGGTGTAGGCTAGATAGTCCTGCATCACCAATGTTTTACTGCAGTTGATTTCAACACTAAAACGCACTAGGGGCGTCTAACGATGGGTGAATTCGCCTTTTCGCCTCGTATTGTGTCACCACGAGAAAACGCGGCAAACAGAAAACAGTCGGCAGCACTACCGCTGACCACTATCCGCAGCTACCCCAAGTAAAATTACGTATAAGCATCGGAGACGGTTATAACAGTGCTAAACTGAACACGCGGTATGTGGAGGTTTGGCAAGAGGAGGTAAACAGACGGAAGGCGGAATTGTTCGCCAAAAATCGGGCAAGATCGGTAAAACACGCGATTCCAGTGTATTGAGATTGTCTGCGTTCTATCGTTATTGGCAGGAGTACGGCACGACCTTTTTTTAGTCAATGATTTTGACGCCAGTTTTGGCGACCTCAGATTTCATGTGGCAACTTGGGATTTTTCCAAGGCCTCAAATGCAACTTGACGTCCAGGACTGACTAATTAAGATTTAAAAAATAGGATATCTTTTTGTAGTCGCCCGAAAGTCGGTGAAATTTCGAAGTGAAACTTTCAAGGCTAGTTTCCAAATGATTCAGCATTCCATTTCGTCTATATTTTGACGAATTCATGCGTATTTCGACGAAATCCGTGACCTTGAAATTTGTAGTGTTTAATCTTTGGTTTTGGATCCACCTTTCGAGATTATAGATTATACTCGTCTGCTGCGTTCCGGTAATATAAAGTAATGGAAGAGAAAGATTAAACATTGCTGAGCACGTGTATTTACCTTCTTTGTCATACATTTTGTCATTAACTGGGAGCTCAAACTTTCCGGATATAGGATGCCGACAATTGAAGAGCGTTCAAATTTGTTCCATACTGTAATCGATTCTTTTTACCAGTGCTATATAACAGCAGTTGTCGCACATTGTTACAGATCGGGATAACACAACCCCTGACCGGAACTTACCAATTAGCACGAGTGGAGAAGTTCTGGAACCACAAGGTTGGTCAGCTATGATATTCATGTATCTACAGTTGTAATCATTATATAAGCTAGAATAACCGAGGCCTCCGACCTCCAGGATTTCGGAATGATACGCTGTTTCATACCCTATGGACCAAAAATTTCAACCAATAAAACGGTGGATCCAGGGTTTTTAAAAGGGAGTTCAGATCGATCAAGGATCTTTTTAAAAAGAGGGGTCCAAGTCAACAATCTGAAAATTCTACATTTGATATTACAAAAATCAAGGGAAATGGGCCCTTGACCTACCCCCCTCCCCCAAGGATCCGTCTATGCAATTAACTCTTTTCTTCAGAAAGTAAAAGTTAGTGATCCTCATAGTGTATGTTACCGTGTATAAGAGACATTGGAACTGATTTTACGGTTGTTTTTACTAAAGAAAGTGGACTCTGGAAAATAGCAGTCACAGACATCACAATATAAGATGTCTATGAACGCAATATTCATAAAAAGATACAGTTATTTTAAACACCTGTTGCATAGTTGTCACGGTCAATATCGAGAACTAAAGATGGAACAAATGCATTGAAAGGTGGGTCCTCAGGATAAAAAGCGGGACAGAATGCACGCGCGGAAGTTGGCATGCCGGTCCAAGAGTTCTATGGTTGCATTTGCGAGATAACATTCCTGTCCACGGAAATGCGTCCAATAGCTGGGCATTCCGAATGCTCAACTTCACCTTTTGGTCGATTTCCCAACAGAATTCTGAAATAACCGCTACTGTTCCGTTAACCCCAAGCTAGGAACAATTGTTTCCTAGCCCCAAGTTATAACTTTTCTGTCACGGAAAAATCACCATTTGTTCGGTGTGCTGTCTACAGTTTAAATACAGGACTTCTACATCAACCAATGTACATGTACAAGCGAGGTCCAGATACCTCGGCACGCACAACGCTGAGCTGGAGGTGTCTGGACTTAATTTCGGTCAGCGATGATTATTTAATATATTCTCATTTACGATCCTGAGATAATCGACCGTTGCATACAAGGATCATAAAATGTAGTAAACAATTCTGCCTACAAAAGTATAAAACTGCTCTTTGAAAGACTACTACATTTTCAAGAATTAGTGATTCACAAATGCTTATAGAAAGTAACGAGAGTAAAGGTACTACGTCTTAGATTCCAGGTTTGCCAACAACTCCAAGAAGACCCCAAATATGATCACATCTACAGGTATGTCTGGGCCGACCATTCGCTGTCTCTATCAATGCCGAATTTAAGGGACACAGTCGGTTTTACGGTCGAAAAATTGTAACAATCAATACACTTCCTGAAGTTATGAGCTTTGAACAGAACTATACATCCCCATAAAAAATTACTCATTTCAAAATACAGCAATAAAATCGAATGAAACGTGCATGCATATGCACATGGAGTAATAATTAACACATACCATGACTCTGGATACAATTTTGTTAACATAACTTGAACATATCCATGAAAATATGTTGCGGTTCGCTCCAGTGCCATTTTGAGGAAATTACGCGACATAACGCCTGTTGACGAACAAAAAGTCCAAGGGACACAAATATAAATTTCACCTGATATCTTCCCATGCTATTTCGCACTAGGCCTAAGTGTCACGCGCCAGGTCACACTCTTCACTCAATCTCGCACTGGCCAATAGGTAACACTAGGAGACACGTGAGATCGGCTCCAGAACTTCACCAGTAGAATACCGGTAGAACGCCAACTTTTCTGCCTAACACCGGTAAATAATTTAGCTTACTCAAGGTGAAGCGTGGACTAATTCTGGGTTAGATTTTGTTTGGCTAGCTTTTTACCCACATCGGCACAAAGCATATAAATTTAGATGGGAGTATAGTCCTACTGAGTAGTATACAGCTTTGCACCAAGGCTAACTAGCTGTATTTTGACGATAGTCTTCATACAGCTAGTTTGCTCTGGCTGGCTACCAATTCGTTATGGCGCCACTGCTGATCAGTGATTGTCCCCACAGGGTCACTCTGGCAGTGTAACCGTTCTCCAGTCGCGTTCGCCTTCAACATGTAACCGAAGTTCACTAATGGGAAACAATGTATACGCGAGCGTGAACTAGTGACCCGTTCGCATGCGTGTTAACACGTAGCCGTAACTCTCAAATACCGACATTACTAATGTGGGCGCGTCTGGTAACAGTGGTGGATCTACTGAGATATCACAAGGGGGGCCCAACATTTCGCCCGGCTGTAAGCATTTGCGAAAATTTAACCACGATTGTAGATGCGCATAGCACCAAATGGGGGGAGATCGGGAGAGGAGTTTGTCCCCCTCCCGCCCAGGAAATTTTTCTGTTTTTACCTCTAAAAATCAAGCATTTTCCTAGATTCCTGAAGTATTATCCAAGAAAAAAGGCAAAAAAAAAACACGGAGAACGTGTCAAACAGGAAAAACTGCAAGTACCAAAGACTCGAACTCACGACCTGGCGGATAGAGCGCGCGTGCGTTACCACTACACCACCACGATTTAACTAGCCTACTAATCTTATACTAAAAAGGCCTTCTTGGTTATGGTCCACAGCGTTTGCGCGTGAAACCTACTTCTTTTTGTAATGGTTATTATACGTTTTATATTTTGTGCCATCAATTCTTAACAAATTTGTCGTATTTGAAATAGTCTTCAAATGCCCAAAAAACCAAATCCGTCTTTCGTGTTGGCAATAATGACGGGATCGCTTTGGAAATCGTCTAAATTTAAGGTTTGACAAAGAGAGTATTGCGAGTTTCTGAGTGATTCACTAAGTCTTCGATTAAAATTCACATCTTACGAGCAGCTTCTGTTTTTTCATCGTCACTCAGGTTCCATTTTCTTTAAAAAATGAAGTAAATTTTCTTCATTGCTCAGTGAAGCAGACGACGGAAACGGAGTCGTAGTGCGCACCGCCACTAAATTTGGAGCGAAATTACGTAACAGCGAATCTTGTTCTATTACAGGCACCAGAGGATGTCGACACATTTCGTACAAGATCTTAAGTGTCGTGGCTGCAGTATCTGCGTTCTTCAGGAAGGGCGGCATTTAAAACATAGACATCACTGGAGCTGCTACTCGGCTTTCCTGACTGGACTGGACAATTGTGCAGATTTGCTTGTGGGCAAAGCTAAGGGCCACAAGTAGCCAACAAAGTGGCCAATTACAAGGTGTTGCTGCATTCAATTCGGTGTCGGTATCCGCTCATTATTATATGCTGCGTTGGCTATCAAAAGCATTCAATACAAAACGGCATTACTTGTTTTCGTTAAAATTGGTATGAACATGAACATAAATCTCCTCACGGGCTACCTGCAGTGCGCGAGTGGTTTCTAGCTATGATCTATCGTTCTCGAGTTCAGTATTCGGGGTTTTCTGATTTGATGACCGGCTTTAATAAAATGACGTTTAGACTTTAGGAAAAGTATATTCCGATTATTGCAAATGATTATCTAATGCAACGAGTTCACACTCGATGACCCTTACAGATAATTAAAGCTACATGCTACATCAGTTTTGGGTACAGCAAACTTGTTTTCAATGTTTTGTGAAATTTTGGGTTGTTGTTAAAGTGGTACGACCGGAAGTTGAAGTGTTAACCATGGTAATAGTTCAGCAGCCACGGGTGTCCACATTCACTTCAAGTAGCTGCTGATGAAGGTTACATTGCAAAAACAAGGACTGGCGATGATTTCCTTAAAGGGGCTATACATGTAGTGTCCGACCAAACACAGGTAAAAATTCAAGCGAAAACCCAATTAACTTTGTCAACCGAAAACCCAATTAACTTTGTCAACCGAAGCACATGCCCTGCAAACAAAACAGAGTCAGCTGGCTGGATGAGCAACGGTCAACAGACACAGCTTTATGGCATCATGACTGATGAGGCGTCATAAGGGATAACATAGTTGTCCCAGCATCAGGACTGAATTCAAAGGGCTTAGTGGCATTAGTAAACTCCCTTAGGTGTCACATTTTACCTGTACTGGGTTCCTCATATAAACCCGCTTAAACCCCTACGAATATAAAGTTGTTCTCAACTTGTTCCTTACTAACATGAGAATTGACTTCTGGGTCTGCAAGGAACTGACAATACTTGATTTCTCGAGACTATGTTTCCCGCACAAAATGACAAGCCTGAATTGGCCAACTTGTAGAAACTTCACTCAAATAATAAAAATGGTAGTTCTTTTAAAGCCTTGAAATCACTTTCAGTTTGACTAAAGAACAATTTGAAACCAATTTCCTAATGGAAAGTGGTCTAAATCAAAACTCAATTGTGCAATGGAGGCGATTTTATAGCTGCTTTAAATTCTACATCTCGACAGTGATGGCGAGTCCAGTCAACAACAACTAAATCGCACTTTGTGAATCAAGAGTCCAACACTACTCACAACTGCATCCAGAAATTACGATTACCCAACTGACTACAATCGGTTGGTCTTGCCAAGTCCATTAAGCGCCAGAGATTCATTTACATGGGTACAGCTATTACCAGTGAAAATAACCCAGTTCTACTCAAATGACAAGGTGCTGACTTGTGAAGCCCTTTGATTAGGGACAAATTGCTTTTTGTGGTGTTACGGATGTAGGTGCAGAAGTTGCTCCACCACCACTAGGGGTCATCAAAGCAAAACTGTTGCAATTTCGAGGATAAATTGGACAGTGCCAAACTGTGATGAGGTTACGATATATGGAAGTATTTTTAAATACCATATTCATACTATTTTAATTTTATACCTAATTTTTGTACCAGTGTCCAACACATTGTCACATTAAATACCAAGAAGAAACCAAATGTCGATGAATGACCAAGTGTAGGTAAAATTCTCCGTCGTCACAGTTGAGTGGAAGCGGAATTCACCATCATAGGGAATTACACTTAAGGTAAATTTTATCTGGCTCCTATATAATAATGACATAAAGCACTGTACGTTATAAAGTGCGCCAAAGATAGGTTGAATTTCACCAAAGTCCGCCCTGTTCAGTTTGAAAAACTTCAACAAAATTTTACCAATTAAAATTACGAAATTGAGAACAAGTGAAAATTTAATTTGAGTTCTCATTTTTGACATTAAATAAGAAACCTGAGCTACAATATTTTGCAACAATTTTATGGGGTTACTCAACAAACAATGCAGAATGGAGAATTTGGGTGATTAATTATTGAGGTTTGTTGAGAATCCTCACAAATTGAAGTGATTTAGTCCCATCGCGAAGGACGTTTCTTCACAACAAACTCTTCGTTCTGGTTCATGGCCGTATAGAGGTCCTGCCTGTTCTCGGCCTGTGCCCGCATGTACCCTAAATATCCAACACAGCAGGAGAGTGCCACTAGACCAAAGCCCATCACCCACTTGTTCTGAAATGGAAACAAGAACGTGACCTATTGACTACCAGTTTGAAATACAATGAACCTAGAGCAAGTAGTTCAACAACACCTTAACATAAAATGGACTTCACTATAATACTCACGTGTCGTCACACAAAAACCATCATTTCTTTAAGTGACTTACTCTAGTTCAATTACGCAACTGTCACCTTCAATAATTGGTGTAGGGGTGGTTAACTATTTCTGTTGCACAAGCATATAAAAGTTAGTTGAATCTTTTTAGGGCAACAAAGCCCTGGTAACAAGGCCCAAACAGACTGTCAACAAGAGCAGTGGGGAGTATTGATATGTGCACACAATGTGTATGAGAAACAATAGTCTAAACAGACTGTCAAAAAGAGCAGTGGGGAGTATTGATATGTGCACACAATGTGTATGAGAAACAATAGTCTAAACAAACTGTCAAAAAGAGCAGTGGGGAGCATTGATATGCGCACACAGTGTGTATGAGAAACAATAGCCTAAACAAACTGTCAAAAAGAGCAGTGGGGAGCATTAATATACACACACTGTGTGTATGAGAAACAATAAATGAATAAGAGGTGATCAGTTTTAATACTAGTATATTTCCACACTACTTTGATCCATCCACAATCCAGCATGTGTTGAGCAGGCTATCCTCATTAGTCGCACTGGGGACAAAGTGTGAAGATCCACTAATGAGAACTTGATGTATGTGAATAAATACACAACAATTTGCCCCTACATTCCGAAACCAAAGTCAGCCGTGCTCCTCTAAACAGGAACATAAAAATCAAATTTTATTGCGATCTATTGAGGAACTTGGTAGATATTCAGACATATGAAAAGAATGAAATTGCCACTAGGGGGAGCCAATGTCAGCTGTGGTCTCAATAAAAACACATATGCTATGAAGATATATTATGTTAAGAAACTTGATAAACATTGAGCAACAGGCAAAAGAACTGGCACTAGGCGGCACCACAGTAGTCAAACTCATCTGAAAATCAACATCAGCAGCAAGCTTATCTCAGTAGGTGCAGCGCTAGAACACAGTGATAGTGCAGCGCTAGAACACAGTAACAGTGAAGCGCTAGAACNTCAGGACTTTTGAAGATACAAAGGTAAGCGTAAAAAACTAAAATTGCCACTAGGGGGCACACCGGTAGTCGGATCCGTCCGAAAGTTCGCACATGCCGTCCCATTCATGAATGGAACATATGTGCCAAATTTCATGAACGTATGTCAAAGGGTTTTGGAGATAGAGCAGCGGACGCCGGACGCCGCCCGGACGGACGGACAGAGATGACGGCATAATGCGTCCACATATAAATATGTGGGCGCATAAAAATGGTAGTTCTTTTAAAGCCTTGAAATCACTTTCAGTTTGATTAAAGAACAATTTGAAACCAATTTCCTAATGGAAAGTGGTCTAAATCAAAACTCAATTCTGCAAGTGGAGACGATTTTATAGCTGCTTTAAATTCTACATCTCGACAGTCATGGTGAGTCCAGTCAACAACAACTAAATCGCACTTTGTGAATCAAGAGTCCAACACTACTCACAACTGCATCCAGAAATAACGATTACCCAACTGACTAGTACAATCCGTTGGTCTTGCCAAGTCCATTAAGCGCCAGAGATTCATATACATGGGTACAGCTATTTACCAGTGAAAATAACCCAGTTCTACTCAAATGACAAGGTGCTGACTTGTGAAGCCCTTTGATTAGGGACAAATTGCTTTTTGTGGTGTTACAGATGAAGGTGCAGAAGTCGCTCCACCACCACTAGGGGTCATCAAAGCAAAACTGTTGCAATTTCGAGGATAAATTGGACAGTGCCAAACTATGACGAGGTTACGATACATGGAAGTATTTTTAAATACCATATTCATACTATTTTAATTTTATACCTAATTTTTGTACCAGTGTCCAACACATTGTCACATTAAATACCAAGAAGAAACCAAATGTCGATGGATGACCAAGTGCAGGTAAAATTCTCCGTCGTCACAGTTGAGTGGAAGCGGAATTCACCATCATAGGGAATTACACTTAAGGTAAGTTTTATCTGGCTCCTATATAATAATGACATAAAGCACTGTACGTTATAAAGTGCGCCAAAGATAGGTTGAATTTCAGCAAAGTTCGCCCTGTTCAGTTTGAAAAACTTCAACAAAATTTTACCAATTAAAATTACGAAATCGAGAACAAGTGAAAATTTAATTTGAGTTTTCATTTTTTACATTAAATAAGAAACCTGAGCTACAATATTTTGCAACAATTTTATGGGGTTACTCAACAAACAATGCAGAATGGAGAATTTGGGTGATTAATTATTCACAAATTGAAGTGATTTAGTCCCATCGCGAAGGACGTTTCTTCACAACAAACTCTTCGTTCTGGTTCATGGCCGTATAGAGGTCCTGCCTGTTCTCGGCCTGTGCCCGCATGTACCCTAAATATCCAACGCAGCAGGAGAGTGCCACTAGACCAAAGCCCATCACCCACTTGTTCTGAAATGGAAACAAGAACCTGACCTATTGACTACCAGTGTGAAATACATTGAACCTAGAGCAAGTAGTTCAACAACACCTTAACATAAAATGGACTTGACTATAATACTCAGGTGTCGTCACAAAAAAACCATCATTTCTTTAAGTGACTTACTCTAGTTCAATTACGCAACTGTCACCTTCAACAATTGGTGTAGGGGTGGTTAACTATTTCTGTTGCACAAGCGTATAAAAGTTAGTTGAATCTTTTTAGGGCAACAAAGCCCTGGTAACAAGGCCCAAACAGACTGTCAACAAGAGCAGTGGGGAGTATTGATATGTGCACACAATGTGTATGAGAAACAATAGTCTAAACAAACTGTCAAAAAGAGCAGTGGGGAGCATTAATATACACACACTGTGTGTATGAGAAACAATAAATGAATAAGAGGTGATCAGTTTTAATACTGGTATATTTCCACACTACTTGGATCCACCCACAATTCAACATGTGCTGAGCAGGCTATCCTCATTAGTCGCACTGGGGACAAAGTGTGAAGAAATCCACTAATGAGAACTTGATGCATGTCAATAAATACACAACAATTTGCCCCTACATTCCGAAACCAATGTCAGCCCCCGTGCTCCTCTAAACAGGAACATAAAAATCAAATTTTATTGTGACCCATTGAGGAACTTGGTAGATATTCAGACATATGAAAAGAATGAAATTGCCACTAGGGGGAGGCAATGTCAGCTGTGGTCTCAATAAAAACACATATGCTATGAAGATATATTATGTCAAGAAACTTGATAAACATTGAGCAACAGGCAAAAGAACTGGAACTAGGAGGCACCACAGTAGTCAAACTCGTCTGAAAATCAACATCAGCAGCAAGCTTGTCTCAGTAGGTGCAGCGCTAGAACTCAGTGATAGTGCAGCGCTAGAACACAGTGATAGTGAAGCGCTAGAACACAGTGATAGTGCAGTGCTAGAACACAGTGATAGTGCAGTGCTAGAACACAGTGATAGTGCAGTGCTAGAACACAGTGATAGTGCAGCGCAAGAACACAGTGATAGCGCAGCGCTAGAACACAGTGATAGCGCAGCGCTAGAACACAGTGATAGTGCAGCGCTGGAACACAGTGACAGTGCAGTGCTAGAACACAGTGACAGTGCAGCGCTAGATCACAGCGATAGTGCAGCGCTCGATCACAGTGATAGTGCAGCGCTAGAACACAGTGATAGTGCAGCGCTAGCACACAGTGATGGTTGAAATTGAGTTGGTAACACTAACAGTACCTCCAAGATGTCACGTGGTAATTGCTAACCAATATCTGACAGGTTGAGCAGCATAACCTTTCAAAAACTAGGGTCAGAGGTCTCATCTTTGTATTCTAAATCGAACTTGAATTTACTTTTGGCATTTTCTACTCTACTTTAGTGCGAACTCAAAATAATTGCCCGTTATTCTGTGCTTGAGTACGATCACGCTATGTGTGTATTAGTTTCAAGTCTAAGTTTGCACCTGATGACTACTGAATTTGAGCTGCAAACTGGAATGAAACTCAAGGTTTTGAGTTAACTCACTTTTAGCCTTAATGCTAGGGTCATCAAGTGCAAACTAGGGTTAGACATTTCTTCGTGTCGTTCTTTATGCACAAACTAACAGACACTTAACTTCAGTTTGCACAAAAGTGGAATAGAAAATGCCAAACATAACTTTGATTTTGAGCAAAACGATTATACCCCAGGCCCAGGAGAATCATACAATGCATTTTTCTACTATCACAAAAAAGGAAAGTTGAATTTGGTTCGCGAGTCTGTCATACCTCAACACATTTAGTCCCAGCGAGAGCGGGCCTGTTGCTGTCTGGTCTGCATTCTCTCAAACTCAGAATCAAGTGGCCTTTCCTGTTTTGTACCAATCACCATTAGATAACCCATGTAGCCAAGACAACCCGTGATGATAGCCATACCAGCACCTAGCAACAGTCGCCCCTGACGATAGAAAAAAGTCAAATAATACCCACATGGATAAAACAATCCATGAGCCAGAGATAGGATGTTGATTTGTAAAGTGAACCATAAATGACAGCCACATACTGGACTCGCCACGTGCTTTTTGTGGATGTAGAATAATGCATCGCATGACTGATTTAAGCTTTCAAAAGGTAAGACCTGTACAAAACTTCTTGGACAAGTCAGACAAAACTAGGCTGACTATTGATTCAAAGTGAATCGTCGAAGACAGCTATGTCTTGACTTCTTGGACAAGTCGGAGTGTTGCAACATACGCTCCACTTGGCCTGTCAAATATCTTAACACCATAGCAATTCACCATGCAACAGTTTAAAACTTTATGAATGGTGAACTCGTGAAAAATAACCATGGCAGCAGTTGGACCAGTGACGCTACATATGCACTGCATGATGGGTAAACACCACAGAATCAGAGATGGATTGTGGTACTTTGGGATCCATGTGTTGTGACAAAACTTCATGAAGGAGGGTAAATGTGTCAGATGCAAGGGTTTTTGAAGTCACTTTTTGTCACTTAATTAAATAGATGTTAAACTTCATGAATAAAGGGAAATAATCAGTTACATGGACGAAAACACATTTTTGGGATAATTTTGGGATGGCAGAGGCTTCTTAAAGTTATTAGCTTTTACCTATGAAACAACAAAATCCATTGCGGTGTGACTTTATTGCAAATCACAAATTCTCGCTTGTTGTCATGATAAGACGAGCTACAATCAAGTGCAGAACTTACTGGTTTGACAAAGAGCTCAAAATTCAGAGCCCTGAATGCTGATGTTGATCTCATGTCTTTCCATCCTGGTTCTCGGAAATCAGCTTTCTTGGTGGCCGATGCTCCATCTTTGCTGTTCACAGAAGTCTTCTCATCAGACATGGCAAAGTCTGAACAGCACTCCAAAAGGGAAATATACTGTCACCAGTTTCAAATATAACACACCAGCACTTCCAAAACACACGACCTTTGTATACAGGGATTACTTCCTGTGCTCAATCTAAGTATAAAAACCAAGGCTCTAGAGATGTTAGTTCAAGTATGATCAGCAAAGACACTGGCTGACCAAATCAAAATCAGACTCAAAGGATCAGTTTAAGCAGACAACGTAACGAAATCTGTAAAACTTAATGAGCATTTGCACAAGTATTTCCTGATTTCCAATCCGCTCCACACTCAGGTACGTATTTCTCAACAAAATCTGGTTCCGGGGTAAGATGTCATCGAGAACACAGGAATCTTTGCTCAGAATTTATCTGGATTATCAGCAAGTTCCAGGAACAATCGTTTCTCAATAAGGCCTAGGCAGCCACTGTCGGCAGTCTTGATGTTCAGACTAACAAACACCTGTTTATTGGTTTTCCGCGAAAGTTTTTGAGCCAGATTGGTTGATGACAGGTCAGTCGGATCTCCGAGCAAGCTTGAGCTAAGAGACGCTGTTTTGTCAAACCTGTTGGACATCGACACGGCCAAATTGGCAAAGCAGGGATTCTCCTCTCCAATCCAGACCAGGAAACTGTCGGCAAGTTTCAAAACATGGAAGTGTACAAGCAAGTCTTGGATTTTCTCACTAAAGTTATGTGCTTTCAAAAGACAAGCAGCAGGCTGCACAGTAAGAGCTGTATCAGTGGGAATGTTTTCGGCCATACCCCGTAGCACAAAAACAAGACCAGACCAGACTGTTACCTGAAATGAAAAGGACTTTTTTATCTAAATTGTAATTTTAAGTAATGCATGAGTTAAAGTTTATAATTAGGTCACCATCCAGAGGCAAATTAGTGGATGTGAAACTTTCTGTTGAAGCAACCAATGAAAATAAAGATGGCGCTACTTGCCGCTTTAGCAAAAAACCTGGAGACTGAAAGATTCACTAGTCATGTCACTTCCTGTGTGTGGTGGTAGTCACATAACATGCGTGACAAAATGAACTGTAATTCCATGTCATTTGGACACCGAGTGAAAGCAAATTTGACTGTAAAACTAGAATGTCCCGTCATAACCGGTCATAACCAGTCACGACGGGGAAACAGTGTTTTGGAGTGACTACTGTATGGATCACAGCTAAATCAAGGGGACTTCCAACGGAACTATGACAACAAATTAAGGAAGTTTGCGCAAAGTTTTATCTGGTTTGCATGTTCAACGACATGATGGCATTTATATGGCAGGTCAGTGCTAGAATTTTGGCTTGTATCATTTTTTTCGAAATGTATGTCCTCGGCTATTTCAAATTGGCTGCTCCGTCAAAAACTAGAATTAGGGATACAGCAAATCCTTTGAAATTCATGTGTGGGTTCTTCAATATCAGGAGGCAGTGCGGCCTGGTTAAGTGCCCGCATTCTTTACTAGAGATCGTGGATACGAGTCCCACCAAGTCACACTGCTAAACCCTTGATCCAGGTTTCTAGCTCCTCAGCTCGGTTTTAACCATATATTAATAAAGCATAAAAATACTTCCAGGTGATAAGTGCAACGGGCCCACATGCGAGGCCTGTGCACGTCTGGTACAACGTGTATCAGACCGCCTGCAATTATTTTTTTATTCAATTTCAATGATTAATTGTCCGTGTACGGGTGGTTAGCGCTGGGTGTGCAACATTTCGACACAAGCTGTGCGGGGATTCCGTATGAAGTCACCTTGACATCACAAAACAGGAAGGTATTCCCAAAGATGGCTGTCAGAATTTGCCGATCGTCATTGTGACATTTATAGTAAAAATAGATCGCAAAGGTTTCTAATGACTAGTTATTTCTTAATATTTAGCAAACTCAAACAATGAATTGTAGATTTCAATAAAATTTATTAATAATAAATGTTAAAATTCTTCGTTTAGCCTTCATTTTCGCCGAGGTTGTCTTGGAACAGGCCGTCTTTTTCCTGTCTTGGCCGTGCCGTCCAAAGCCGCCATTTTTTTAAAAGGGCCGTCCCAGGGATGGCCAGGACGGCCGCTAGATGAGTACCTGGCTTCCTCCTCCAGCCCAATAATTATTAAGCTCCAATGCCAATGGATGGCCTGACAAGCTAAGCCCCCTGTACCTGAAACTCAGTTTGTTCTTTGCCTGGCTTTGGCAAAGCCTTTGGTGACAGACAGTGTCTGTCATTGTCAACATTTCAATCAGTCAATCCGCATTGCCGCAAGGACCACACCGCACGTTACAACTAATTGTTCACGTGTTCGTAGAACCAGAAGTTCAGTTTACACACAAACACTAACAGTTTAAAGGAATTTGCTGACGTACAGGAACCACCTACGGCACAACGGAGTTGAATAAAGAACATGAGTTGAAGGGGCAACCTTTGGGAAACTTAGAAGTAGAATAGATGACAAAAAGTTCTCACACTCGGCACCACAAGCACCTTTGATCAGCCCTCAACTATACACTATAATAAAGAGAATCAGAGAGGTTCACACACAGGGGTCCTCAGCTTCTGATCGTCCACAATACACCAGGGATATTAGCCACTCGCCCAGTCGCCAGTGCAAAAATAGAGCTGGGCAAGTAGAAGTTGACTTGCTGGTCGTCCACTATATCGTTTCTCACATGAACATGAATAAATTTTCTCCTCCTTGTGCTGTTTTTATCATGAATTTAAGGTTCAGTTTGGTCAGCTTGTCGATGCTCCGGCAGCAAAAAACTTCGGCGCAGTGCGATCCTACCGATTCAGTAGATGTCACCCGTTACGCGATTCGTCTACACAAGATCACAGTGTGTGGTCGCGCACAAAGGAATTTGTGGACTAGTCTGAAACGAAGAAAAGGGGGAAAGGCGGAAGACCGGTCCATGTGCTCACAGCAAGTGAAATAGGCCTACCATATTTCTTGGAACTGATTTCTTATGGTAAAGTACAATGTCATTTTAGCCAAAATTATTTTATAAGTAGTAACATTCTACCAATCTATGCACCCATGCCCCTATAAACGCCCCCACTCATTTTCAGACTTTGCTAAAATAAGCGCCCAGTCCATGAACGTGTACAAATGCGAAAAAGGCCTTATCTACAGTTCTAAAATTCTACAGTAATGTCGTCAATTTATCAATAATATCCGACAGTCCTGAAAAATCATTGTGCAAAAAATTTCTAGACGACTCCACGAGCCATTGGCATATAGCCGTGGCTGACACTTTAAACTTCCACAGTGCTCCAAAAAGAAGGCAAAGGTTTTGCTGATCTTGCGAGGCCTTTCAGAACAGACAGAGCGTACTTGTCATCGAGATTGTATCGTATCTTTCCAGTAAAGATCTCCCTCAACAGGAATCCAGATTTGTACACGTAAAACCGCGAATCGAAACTTGACCAGAGTTAATCGGCGCGTGACCAAGAAGAGCGCGCTTGGGCCTCCATTATGTGGGCCTGCTACACTGGCAAATGAACTATGATGACATGCACACGCTCGCTCACTCGACGCACACCTGCAGACTAACTTCAAAACGAACATCACATGACAACAACATGTGTTCGCCCAGATTTTTCTCGTGTTACGGGGTGCGATCCAGCACAGATTTGGACTTAACCTGCAGTTAATCCCGACTCCACAGGAATTTAAAAAATCTTAGGGACGCTATCTGGAAAACTTAAGGAGGATTTCAGGTAATTTGTTGAGTCAATACTGTGTTTTTAAAAGATCGTAATTTCACAACAAAGTTTGATAGCAATGCACAACAGTTTTGTAGAAAGTCTGTCATAGGTTACAGATACGTCACAGCACGTAAATTTGGTGAATCCTAGCTTCTGCTTTCACATGTTTCGGAGACCAGGCTCCCGTTCAGTAACGCTAGAACCTCGCTAAAAAGCAAGACTTCGTGAGATATTACACGAGATATTGCAGTGTATTTTAAGTAAGAACACGTGACTTTGATTAGATTTTAGCTATAGTTCCTAGCGCAGGTGCTAGCGTCTACTTAACGCACGCCAGGTTTAACCGCCTTAGGCTACAACAAGCGCAGCTCTTCCAAAACGAATTTTTCTAAGCTCCCTGGGTGACATCAACACACGAAACGATGATTTTTATTGACACTGTCAGCAAGTTTGTTGTGACAGACGCAAACAGCTGGGCGACTGAGCTTCAGGCTGGGCGAGTAGACTGTTTAGCTCACTCGCCCAGCTGGTGAGCAGGGTTTTGAAACCTGGGTATAATATCCCTGTACACTATGACACTGTCTTTGTAATACTTCAAGGTATATGACACTCCTGATTTGAATTCCATGGGGCACGGGTGCTTCACTTCACTGAGCCTGTTCATGTCCATGAGTTTTGTGTTTGCTATATGGACGATTGAAATGAAGCACCCATGTAATTTCTAGTCCGGAGTGTCATACCTTGTAGTATTATTCATATAGTGTATTATGTACGATCAGAAACTGAGGAGGCCTGTGGCCGTGGCCGGCGTGGGTTCACATGGCCGCCCGCCGGGTACTTCCGGAATAACCTCAAGCATGTCAAATCTGAGAGTAATTTAACTCGAACAATTTATCTGCGACAGCAACACGTTCACTAGTTACATTTGTTGATGTCGAAACCAATAAATATCATAAATACCTCTAGATTTTCCTAGTTTAATCGGCAACATTTATGGCAAAGCGAAGAGCATTAACCGCTTTTTTCGGTATCATTTAATGCGCATGCTTATAAGGCTACTCGCGACATCTTCAGAACGCTTACAGTCAAGTGACCTAATTATCGGACGTTTTGGCACATTTGGCACATTATATTTAATTGAAATACTACGGATTGTTGTAAATTCTTTGCTGAAGTAAATACTTACCTTTACAGAATTTTTCTGTTACTATATCTGGTCACCGAAAGCCACATTTGTGTTCCGACTGATCTTAAAAAAACACAGCTAGTTAAAAGGAAAAACGCAGCAGACACATGCAACACGCTGGCTGGTTAACAGTTTCGGTCCACGCCTTGGTCATCAAAATATTGTCCACTTGTTTTTTTATTGCAAAACATAGTACTGAGCTCAAAATTTATGTTGAAATTTTTTGATTAAAGCATTTTGAATTTATTTGAAGAAAAAATACTGGAATTGATAGAGAATGGCCACCAATAGGTAAAACATTGATTTTATTTCACTATATTGCATTGTTCCATACAACACAGCATGACATAATCAAAAATAAAAGAAGAGATTGAGCAATAATATTCAAATGCGACTTGGGTATTTATTTATTTATTCATGATTGCAGAAGCCTGCTAAAGATGAGAAAAAATCAAACAACGATTATAGGTAATTTATTAGAACAATTGTATTGAGGTTCATTATGATCAACTTGCGCCGACAAAGTCTCAAAGGGTTATAGTTCTGCTCTGGCTGACAAGGTGTTAACAGAGAATGAAGAGAAACTGAAAAGAAAAAGAAAGACAGCAGAGATAAGTGGTGTTAGTACAACAAGAGCAAAAAGTTAAATAAAGAGGTCACAAACAGAAAATAAAGTAAGGTCTATCTGGAATAAAACAATCACGATTTATTTTCCGGAACTGAAACTCTAAATCAATTTTAATCGATTTAAAATTTGATATCATACTATAGTAAAGCAGTTGAAGTAGAATTGATGTAAACCACTTTCCACTATTTTCTTGGCCTTTTTCTGCATGGTTTTCTGTTCATTCAAAAGGCGGCAGCATATGACGACCATAGGGTCATTATAAAATGGCTGCCGAAAAGCAATGCACATCTCGGCGTAAGTAAAAGAAAACGTTTCAATCAACGAATACTACATATTGGTGAGAGTGAAATCAAATCCTATTCAGAGAATAACTTTGAAGTGGAATAATTGGGTGAGTACGACAACAAGCCGGTTTTATGCTTAGGCGGATGACCATTGGGTTCCCGAGTATCCACCAAGTCTCAGTTGACGCACCAGAATATACAGAAAGATATTGTGTCCATACCCTTCACCTTCAAAAGTCGTTTGCTTGGCATGAAAACATTCATCAGAGGACAGTCAGCTGATGTTATCCTGCTACCTTAGCTAGGTTGTTTACCGCTACTGCATGACTACATTGGATAGTTGGGTGTGCAAGTAATAGGCAATTACCAAGGACCAAGGCTCAAAAACCAGCAGGCAGCAGTTAGGAATTGAGGAAAGCCAAATCAAGTGGCCACGAGTGTGATCGTACTGAAACAATTCCTGGCACATTCCGGAATCATTTTGTTTTGTGTTTCGCAGAGAACAATTTTTTCACAGCTAGAAATCTGCTGAAACCATGAATTACTGAATGAGTTTGCGACTTCACAATAGACTGGCAAGATGTATGTCACTTGCTGCGTGTCGGGTTCTGCTCATATTTCTGAGCTGAAACTTTCACCAATTACGTGGTCTAACTGCAAACAAAAGTATGAACATTGAGTGCAAGAGAAGTATCATAGGTGATAAGATTTTGTGAAAAAGAAACATAGCTCTAGTCATGCGCCCACCTAGAGGTGGGGCCGGGGCTCGGTGGCTTCAACGATCCTCCCCCAATATGGTGAAGTGGGTAAAAAGGTGCACCTCAGAGAAACAAAAACTCCAAAAAAGTACAAAGCGTGACAAAAGTTCACTGAAGACAGGAACTACCAAAATTTGGCGAGCGCACTATTTGCAGCTCTGAAGTACCTCGTGAATCTTAATAAATGTCTACATTCTCAAAAATTGGTGCCTAAATCCGCCTATGCATTACATTTAACTTAATGTAATTACAGCAAATAATTACACACCTTTTTTCTTTTGACAGATTGAAAGAGTATCAGCACTGTTACCAAACAACATGAAGTTTACTAGCTATTGGTAGGTTACTCTGTGTTCAACATTAACAGAAAACATTAAGTCATATTACACAATTACTACACTACCCATCTTCAATTTTTAATTTCTTCTGAATGGTCAAATTCGATTAAAAATTTTGATTTTTATTCCTGTTCAAATTACATTTAATGGCCCTGAAAAATTATTTGCTATCATTGATTAAACAAAAGACTTTAACTTCTGGTCAAACCTGAATAATTGTTATGCTTTTTATAGGATATTGAACAACTTTGAAAAATCCACAGATCTTCATGAACAGGTTGGAGTTTCTTTGGCTTATAAGGCCTACTCCAAGTTCTGCGAACGAGTACAAGAAACTCCAGTCTCTGTAATGATGTTCAGCAATTATGTGAGCCACCTTGTGGGATGCACGCGCAAAGCAGTTACAAAGAAAGGAAAACATCCCAAGGTTTTTGCAGGGATCTGTCAGCGATATCACCGGGAAATCCCAGCCATGGAGACCACCCATCAGGTGGCAGAGTTCTTGAAGTCAAGTGAGGAAATCCAGGCATCACTATATGTGACTGATTGCAGTGAGCAAAGAGTGTACTGCAAATTGAAACAACATAACATAAACATCACCATATCCAGACAGGAAGTAGAGTTAATAGTGGATGGATGCAAAGTAGATATGGACATCCTACACTTTCCAAAGACATTTGAGTGGAGTGCACCCAATTTCATAACATTCACAAGATTGCTGACAAGGTAAATCCACAAAGCAATTGATGTGCTCTATTTAGCTGAAAATGCAATATTTTATCAACTTGTGAAATGCAAATGTTAGAGTTTAAGCAACCTACACTTCCTCAAGTGGCCAATATTTCTGAGCAGACTAGAAGAATGTGCAGACAATCTTGATATGATTAAAAAAGTTTATCTGCGTCGATTAATTTGTGTGAATTCATAAAATGTACATTTTGTGAGGTACAGTAAATGACTGAGGAGAAGGGAGTACTCCGATGTTTTCAACATTCTCAAATGTTATTCTTTGTAGGTTAAAGTTCTGTGGAGGATGGAAAGTCAATGACACCACATTGTTACTGAAGCGTGGCAGCTTCTCAACTGTCTCGACCAATGACGGATTACGGGGACATCATGTGTCATGTCACAAGGTTGTGAACTTTGGCAGACAACAGATGTGCTATCAATGTATAACAGTGCAACCTCGCAAAAAACTTGTTAAAGTTGTATCGGTAAGTAAGGGACATTAAAAATCCAGCACACATTTGCATACATTAGCTGGTACTTGAAGTGCACTGGGAACACCGGAATGGGTAATCCTCTGCCATCTCTTGTACTTCCTGTTGGGTGAGGCCACTGCACTTCCGGTCCATCCTCCCTTCACAGTGTGTGCACTGGACTCATTCCTTTCCGCTGTCTCCATCTACCTTACAACAAACTATGAACACATTTTGTGACTGGGGCTGTGGTATGCCATCTGCCGCGGAAATAAGATTACATACAAATTCACAAAGGTCTTTCTTTAGGATTGACTTTAGTAGGTGTTTATTGTATATTGCTGCAACTTCAGTCAACTGGGATTTCGTGATATGGTTTGTGCTCTGTCGATTTTCCAGAATTGCCCTTTCTGGGTATAGTGTGAGAGTTGTTTGTTTGGAGAATGATCGTTTTGAAAGTCATCTATTGAGTAAAGCTTATCTGTTCCTTATGTTTGAATGTTTACTCGATGTGCAGAACTTTTCTTTTTTCCCAATGTCTCTACCAAGTACTTGCAGAATTGGTTGTTCCCAACCATCATGTATCTCTTACAAACTTCTTTCATAACGGCCATTGCTACATAGTCTTTTGCATCAGGCACTAACTGTAACCATATGCGCTGAAGACCTTTATTGTCACACACTTTTGCATCAGGCACTAACTGTAACCATATGCGCTGAAGACCTTTATTGTCACACACTTTTTTAAAACACTGCGAGTTCATTTTGGCTTCTGGACTTAACACATTTTGCACCAATTGTCTCTCTGAATCGAGCGCTTCTAAAATGTGAATGTATTATCGGTGATGTGTGTCAGCCTACAACGTGTGTTTTGCTTCCTCAGGATGTCACAGAGTGTTTCCGTCCGCATAGTTGCAGTCAAAATTTCAACCTGCGATGCTTTTAGTTTCTCAATACAATCTAACTTTGCACGACACTCTCCATACAGAGTTCTGTTTGTGTACATTGCTGTTCTGATGCATCTGATCTAATAATTTCTGGCCTTGGCGATACATCTACTTCCAATATATCGGGGCTTACCAAGACCGGGGTACAGCGTCTTGGGGTTATCGAATGCACAGACTTTCGAACGCACAGACTTTGATGACAAAACTAAATCCTTTACTCGCCGCGCGAGCAATCCTCGAATCCGAGCTATTTCAGATTGAGCCTTAACATGTGCGCTGACTTTGCTCATGAGTGAAAGTAAGTCTTTGCTGTCGTTTGTTGTCAAAAAAGATTTGTACAAAGAAATGGTGTCTTTTCCAAACATGGCGGTTTCTTTGGACATGTGACGATTACCAGGCCGCTTTTTATTTTCATGGAAGTGTATAAGCCAATCAAAGTCACTAGCCTCAGTTTCAATTGCTTGCTCTGAAAAGATGGTTTGAGTTTAATCATCATGAACTAACAAAAGTGATTGGTGCATGAGGCTTTAATGTTACGTGCAATACTTTTAGTGAAAGAAGTGGAAATCAACATACGGTAAACAACAAAATATGTAATAACTTAAAGGAGATATTGGGTTGAAGCATTTTGATATACATTCTAAAGAAGCAATTGCTGAAAACAAAATGTAACACGTAAAATTTATTTCAATTATTTCCTTGTACCATATTCTCAATTTCGTGAAGTTCATCTTCACCAAACTCGTCATTAGACCCCTCATCAAAGTCATCAATATTTCTGATGCCACCTAAAGTCAAAATTACAACATGATTATATAATTCAACATCTCACAAATTGTGGTAAAATGTAGCAGACATATCACTTGATCCTTTGAACCTTGCACAAATCACAAAAGTTACACCTTCAAACGTCACATCGGGCAATCCGGGACAGCTGGATTCACCTTCTCTGTGTTCTTCCTCTGCAGCACCAACTAAATTGTGAGACAAGTTCAAAATTTGAACGAAGTCTGTTTCAAAAAGATGTTAACCCCAATTCCGTAACGGAAGATAAATTTTAGTTTATACCCTGTTAGGGTTAGCAGTATGAGGGTGTGAATGTTTGATGGCCAAAGTCCTGGCTTACACTCAGCCCCCCCCCCCTAACTTCTAGTCCTGGATCTGACCCTGTAAACTAATGTTTTTATGAATTAAATACGGCATTGTCATCTTTTGCATAAAACAAGGCTGTTGAATACTGCTGAAATAATGATACAGTAGGCTCTACTGTCCTATTTCTAGAGCGGCACAGCACCATGAGCAGCGTTTCCATGCCATCATGGGGATTCTTGGGTCAATGGCTGTTGAGGCACATTTTTAAGCCCACTTTTCTGATCAGTGGTTTTAATCTCTGATTAGGATTACAATGTGAGAAAATAATCAAAATCTCAATATTCTAAAGCCATGTAATTGAAAAGAAAAAATAGTTGCCGACTTTCCTACAGCAAGAAAAATCTGGCTGTCATAGAAGCAGGTCTTTTGTAAAAGAAGGCCCTTTCAGCAGGGTGGGGTGGACTACTGTTGACATGGAAATTTGTCACCTTCAGATTGGAGGCATCACAAACTCGACTCGAACCAACTCCTAGCTGACCAGGTTTGCAGCATCAACCATGGCCTTAATCCTGAACACGAGATCCAAAGCAGATGCTAAGTAACTTCATTTATACCACAACATCAGCCTCAAATGGCCTATACAACCGTGTAATAACCCATTTAGTTATTTCACTAGTGAAATAACATTTTGGCGGGAACCGAGGCCGGTTTCGAACCCAAGCCGCAAGAGTTTCGGGTCGTCGACTTTACCACTGCACCACTCAGCGGCTGACGTCATCGAACGTGATAATAGAATACTTAAATGAGTACGCGCAACAATCACATGTTCAACAAAGGGCACTGTACCGACTTTTATATGCTATGAAAATTAAGAAGCATAATTTCCATAAAAACAATATTTTAATTCAGTGAAATTTTTCTCTCATGTTCTTTCACTTTGTCTTGTAAGTCACCGATTTCCAATGTGAATGTGGGTATTGTGCCGTCAGAATCCTCTGACTTGAGCATTATACTTAGTTACCAGTGGTAGCCTACTTTAGCAGATGATATTTTCACGGTCAAAGCTTAATGTGTTCAAATGTGTAATAAGCTATAATAGTTGCTAAACCTTAGTTTATAGATTCACTATTTTGTTTAAATTTTTAATTGGTTTTAAGTAAATGCAGTATTTGACAAAAATAGCTCGGCTTTTCTTAAAAGGTCACGACCCCGGCCTCTGACATAGAAAGTAGTTGCAAAGCCGAGGCGAGTCGAGAAAGCTAGTTTGTTTCATTGCAATGTTTTTCGTTCAGTATGTGGTATAAATAGATTATTACATGTTCTCAGTCGTTATCCCCTTATTTAGAGCCCTCGTGGATTATGGAGAATTATCACCCCCGGGCTAACGCCCGTTGGGCGGTAATTCTCCAAAATCCACTCGGGGGATAGCGACTTCGCCATGTAGTAATCTATATTTATTTTGCCACTATTTTCAGGATATGGATGATAATGAGAAGTCACCAACGTCTCGGAAGGCAACAGAAGAAAAAGTGGACAAATGTATATGCACGGAGGATACATTGGAAATTTCTCTCTGTAAAGCTTTTCCAACTCTGAGAACTGAAATGAAATCTTTTATAAATGAGACAATAACAAATTCCCAGAAGACTCCTTCGGGGCGCCGTTGGTCTAAGAACGTCATTATGGTGGCCATGGGTTTGTGGCTGAGATCCCCACAGGCTTATAAAGATCTTATGGACACACGCGTTCTGGTTTTGCCTTCGGTTACCCTGTTACGTTCATATAAGAACTGTTCAGCAAACTCTCTTAGATGGGACGAGATTCTTTGAAACCTTCCGAGAACTCCAAATAGCGATCTGCAAAATAAATGCTGTTGTGTTACTATGTGGAAAACATTTTTACATGTACTTACTTATGAAATAGTCGGAAACATGCCTTTGGTATAACTTGTAAATAGTTGTATAATTTGTAAATGCATGAGGTACTAAGTGGTTTTCAACTTCCATCCTTTCAATGAAAGTGGACTATTTTATTTTGAACATAATAGTTTTTTGGGCCGAATGTCTTGGAGCTGCCGTGCTTTGCGCGAAGTGTTTTTTCAAATATTTTTTAATGTCTATCCTCCGCCTCCAGACTGGTAGATATTACTGCAGGTTTTGTAGAGGGGCAGAGCAATTGTCCCTTGCCCACCCCTCCAAGACAGATGTAGGAACGTCGTCCTAGTGAAAGGGGACTTCTTAATATATGGAATTAAAAGAAAAAATGAGAACAGGTGAGTGAACTCCCATCAGCGTGCGACCCTCTACGTGACCTGATCCTTAACTTGAAACGTATGTTTTAACACTGAAATAAATGAAAATGGAAACATCCCATTCCACAATTGAGCATTGTCGATGTTTTTGATCGGTCCTTTATAAGGCATCAAAAAACATGACAAAGCTGATAAAGGTGGTGTCAAAAAGAGTCGACTTATAGGCCCAGAGCCAACCATGTTTTTTGACCTCATGCGAGGTAGGTCGACGTGTTCACAAATTACCATCGGGAGCCTCTCTGCTTACTCTGTTCGAACTGTTGTATTTAGTTGACGCAAGCATTCTGAAGATGTCGCAAGGGGCCTTATGAGCATGCACATTAGGTGATACTGATTGAAGCGATTTTCGCTTTGCCGTGAATGTTGTCGATTGAACTAGGAAAATCTGGAGGTGGGTATTGTTTTTATTGATTTCGATGTCAACAAATGGAAGCAATGAACGTGTTGCTGTCGCAGATAAAATGTTTTGAGTTAAATTACTCTCAGATTTGACATGCTTGGAGTTATTCCGGAAGTGCCCGGCAGACGACCATATTGAATAGCAGTTGTGTACCTTTCTCTACTATTTCGTCGAGGGCTACTTAAAGGTGCCTGTGCTTGGCGCAGACATTTTGCTAATGCCCGTATGTAAAGTTTCATTTTTTTACAATATGTGGCGCTTTTGTTAGTTACCCGCTAATCGTAAGACTGGGCAGGGCACTGATTCAGTCACCAGGTCATTGTTGGAGGTAACCTCGTTAGCAATAATTGTACCTTTCATTTCAGTTCTGACCATTGTCACGTTCAGTTTGTATTAAAAGCAAAGTATACATGGCATTCTTAATTTTAGGATGATGTAATGTCTTGTGGAGAGAGGATTGAGTGAAGAAGACGTCTTTACTTGAACCATGCTTGAACTGACATTATTTTGTTGGGGACTTCTTATGGCCATAGTATTGGTCAAAACATGTCAGCTGGTACCACGTCTAAATTATACCTATCTTCCGGCGACAAATCAAAAGTGTTGAACAATTTGACTCCATCTGCCCCAAGAAGGTGAAGTAAAATGTTAACTTTCTGTTTACCCGTTTGCGCATCCTCGAGTTCACTCGCGATCAGGTACTAATGTCAAATCGGTCTCTGCCACCCCAGACTCCAACTTTCTCCTGTTTTGTCATTCTCTAGCTATACAAATGGTTCTGGCGGGCTCAAGTCTAGCTTAGCATCCATTCTTTAGAACAGTAAGCAACAACTGAACAAAAAATCGCCAACTCCTGACACCATATATGTATTACTGTCTTGTGGTCAGAGAAGGGAGTGAATGGGACGTCTTTGAACACTTACCTTATATGGCACAATTAGTTAGAATGGTTTATTATATAACTCTTGCCAAACTGTTCTATGAAATGTGACTAGTATGGATGTGGTCTTGTGTATTACAAACATGTTGTTGACAGTTAGCGAGTCTGCAATAAAGTAGTGTTCACTCGTAAAGACGTCTTCTTTACTCCTCTCTCCATAAGACATTGAGATGATGTAATTTCATCATGTTGGTATGCTCCAATTGCCGTTTTCTCAGTTCTACCAAACCGTCCATGCAAAATCTACTCTCGATAAATACATTACCCGCAACCGCAAAAGAATCACTTTAATTATTGCCTTAATTTTGCCTGTTTCTTTTAGCTGCTCTTTCACCTTACTGTCTTTGACAGCCCGCCAACGCCTTTAGTGCAGATTTCTGGCATTGGAAACATTTGCTCATTTGAAGACTGCGAGATCAGTCGTGCACCGGCAGCCATTGCATGACGTTCACGCAAGAACACTTTTCGTAAAAAGTGGAGCAAACGGGTCCCTCTTCAAAATGGCTACTGGCCAGCTTCACTGAATAACGGCAATGTCCATTATTCACTGAAAGCTGGTCTCAGCATCCATTTCCAAAAGGGTCCCATTTACTCCCCTTTTATATTCAGTTAATTAGCCAACTCAGAAACATAAAGACTTGTCCGTCTCAGACTGAATATTGAGTGACTGGCACCGGTGTTCTGACGTCGAGGTCATTCTGCACTAAAACACGACTAAACGTCTCTTTTTTTTCTGTACGAATGCTAAATTTAAAAGAATGGAAACTCTACAATTTGTTGTCCATCAACTACATCTTTCTAGTTACCACTAAGGATAGGTTGGGGCTGAACCGGCTCTAGGCCATGGGTCTGCATTGGGCCCTGACACCAACTACTTTACACGTCAGTGGATATTCGCGGCATGTCAGCTACAACACCCTTTCTAGTAAGGCTCACTGTCTGCCACAAACTGTGTAGGGTGGAATGCAAATTATTTACCATGCACAAGTCTTATCTATGGTGATTTTTGTGTGTGTTTTAATGTGACAGTAATTAACTAATTAACTTGCTGACAGCATAAGTAACTTTCATGAGGACAGAGGTCAATGGATTTTTGGCTTACTCAGTAACGCTGAGCCGAGGGTCGAAATGCGACAAGTCTTCATGACGGCTCGGTAGTTGAACAGTACTAGTTAGTCATGTCATGAAGCGTTCATACGGTCACCCGATTGCGGGGACTGCATTGCAGTCAAGTCTACTTTTAACGGGCCATCCGTTTCGAGAAGACGCCAGGTTGGTATAGAGACAAAAATTCTCATTTATCAAAAATTGTAAAGTGGGCTCAAGAATCTTTTTGTAGGCGTAATCCGGCGCTATTTTATAGGTCTCGTAGTCATGTGACAACACGATGCCGTGGCGACCCCACTTTGGCACCGTACTTAGCAAATCTTCCACCATTTTTGCTCGTATTGGTAATTTCCATTTTTTAAAAAGCGAGCAACAATACCGCACCACCTTCTAGATTTTGAAACTAGAAACTCATTTTGGGTGTGGAGACAGTCGCTAGTCCTCATGGTTGCAAATCAGACGTGACCTTGTTATGCAGAAGACCCGGAGGTTTGAAATTGACATGCAAGGTCATATATTAGTCATACAGTTGACCTGTGTAAGCAAACACAATTTAACTAAGATTTTATAATTGTTTTACTACCCCCTATTAGTTTTGGATAGGCCAGCCTGGGATGCAAGCTGGAACCCGATTTTTGTTTTGGCCTAATCCACAAAGGACATTAGAGGCTTGGTTATCCATTTTGCTGATGCCGAGAAAATGTACGGAGATAAACTGGTGTAAAACATACACCAGTGTCACAGTATAAGCTGCAGAGTATTTCTACTAATCTTAATAGCTTACGGTCAGGCTTTTTCCCAACTTTTTAGTGTCACGAGACCTGCAAAGAACTTTTTCCGCCAGAGCGTGTTGTGTGCATCATAAAAACACATCACTGAACGTGTCTCGTGTGGCCTTGCCAAAAAGCGTATCACAATCAAAGATCAAGCAAAGCATACGACGCCATAGTACTTATTTGAATAGAAGGAATCTGATTTCACTAAAAAAATGAAAACAACATTTATTCTAAACAGAGGTCTCGGTTTGAATCATTACGTAAGTATATGCACCGGTGCTCGAGCCAGTCTTTGAGGGACAGTCACATGGTGCCCAGTTCTGTTGGAACGGAAATACTCACAGGTGTAACGTCGACTGTTACGTAATAATTCAAGGTATTTGCATGACTAAGAAAAAATTAGTCAAAAGATTTGAGTACAAGTACATGACACACAAGAGCCATTTAAAGATGTAAGCTATTTATATAGCAGCAATTAAACGACAATGCTATTTTAACATAATCTACGCTAAACGAAGTGCAGTTGTATTCACTGACAACTTGTAAATGTGAAAACAAAAAATTCTTCAAATAGGTGATCTTTGCACTAATGTACCTCACGGGCTCACATAACCTGTATTATGCAGTGTTATTCCCCAGCACCACGTCACAATACTTACTGGACACCATTCAGTACTTTACGATGGTTCACTTTTGCCACAAAACTTAATTTTCATTCTTAACTACTTCATATTCACATCAACGCTATATGTAGTGTCTCTAACTAATTTGACCAAGTATTCACAGAGATAAGGAATTAGCCTACAAGTGGCACAGTTTTCTCAAACGTTTAAGGTTATGTAGAACCCAAAACAAATGTGTAACTTTGGAATATCGTATTTCAAAAAATGGAGGGTCAGATTCAATCGAAACTGTCAGATACTGCTTTACGTAGCGTTCTCCCGGCAAAGACTGTTAGGAATTGTTTTCATCCCACTTTCGTACGAGGGGCTATCAAAAATAGGAATTTTATGTCATTCCTCAAACAGCACAAAGGCTGCATAAAACCAAAAAAAAAACAATTGAGTATAGGAAATGTCACCAGGAACACCAAATGAAACTTCAGCATGTAATTGACAGTGTTATGTATTATCATTACCTTTCCTTTTTTTCTACTAAATTTTACTATGACATGTTCACCTGAACCAGTTAATTCCAAATTGTTAAAAAATTCAAAAATCAAATTGTACAAGCTTTCTACTTTCAGAAATGAAAAAATACCATTGGTGAAAATCTAAAGCTCTATAGATATTTGGCTGATACCAGACTTGTTGACAAGGTCCTACAATTGAAAATGTCATTAAGATAAACACACATTCTGTCCTTATCAATAGGAATTGGCAACATTTGAACAATTTAATAGCAAACAACAACTTAATGTAATGCATACCAAAACATACAATACCTTCAATACAAATATTGCTGGCAATGTTAAACCCCCAAGAAACAGGTCTCTTAGCAGAGTAAATTAGCTTAATCAACTACGTCAATCTTATTTTATCTTTAGTTTGAGTAGGTCATTTTGACCCACCATTAAAACCACAGTACATAGCAATTAAGATGACACCATCTGTGAGAGAAGTGATTTTCCAAGATCAGCCTCGGTGCAGAATCGACCATGGAATCCTTCCCGTCACAGTCAAATGCTTTGCTGGCATAGCTGAGCCCACTTGATACATGGCAGAATAGTCCAAGCCTAATATTGTAAGCCAAATATTTAAATGGTTGGTAGTCACCAGCCTTGACTTCAGTGAGTACAGGTAAAAAAGGGCAAGAATTAGAGATTTGCAATCAAATTACAAATACAACAAGTTATAGTGAGTACAGCTCTGGTCAAAGTCTGTCCCATCTAACAACAAGTTATAGTGGGTACACCTCTGGTCAAAGTCTGTCCCATCTAACAACAAGTTATAGTGGGTACACCTCTGGTCAAAGTCTGTCCCATCTAACAAGTTATAGTGGGTACACCTCTGGTCAAAGTCTGTCCCATCCAACAACAAGTTATAGTGAGTACACCTCTGGTCAAAGTCTGTCCCATCTAACAACAAGTTATAGTGGGTACACCTCTGGTCAAAGTCTGTCCCATCTAACAACAAGTTATAGTGGGTACACCTCTGGTCCCATCTAACAGTAATCTCTAGAATGTGCCTATCGGCTGTAAAAATGATAAGTCCTTTAAACATGTAGTTTTACTACATGCTGAGACCCTGCATGGCTTCTTTGACAATGAATCTGTGAGTAATTATGTGCCACTGGTCAAACTATGCATAACTCATAAAGCTATGAAATTCCATTATGGTTTTTGTTTTGTCCTACAGCCTTGAGCTTAGTGTTCTCAGTGCTGACAATTGTGGTCTTAGGTAAATTGCACACAATGCTCATTTGTGCGTTCATTGCTTCATAATCCTTCAAACAGTGATGCCACAGTCTACAACACCTTCAGCAATGTGACTAGCCTTGTGTTGCAAGAACTGACTCCTGTGGGCAAACCGCGAGTTGCACATGGCACACTTGTATGGTTTCTCCCCAGTATGAACCCTGGAGTGGTCCTTTAAACCGTCACGCGTGACAAATGACTTGAAACATTCATGGCACTGGAATTTCCTCGTAGTCTCATGCTTTGACTGTCTGTGTCGTAGCAATGACGACAATTGAGAAAATTTCATCTGGCATTGCTGGCACTCAAATGGCTTTTCACCTGTGTGCACTCGCCGGTGGTTCTTAAGCGTGAGCAGAGCCGTGAAGCGGCAGTCGCACATCTCGCAGGCGTACCGCTTCTCACCCCTGTGTATCCGCTCATGCAGCTGCAGACTCGAGCGGTGAATAAAGTCCCTACCACACATGGAGCAGATATGGCGGCGAATGCCCGAATGAATAGCCATGTGGTCTTTGTATGATGAATAGACAGAGAGCCGCTTGCCGCATATTGTGCATTGGTAAAGCTTCTCCTTGGTATGTGTCACCATATGGCTATTGAGAGAGCATTTCTGATAGAAGCCACGATTACAGACCGGGCACCTGATAGGAGGCGAGTCTGAGTGTATGTGGCGGTGCGTGGTCATCGAGGACTTGGTGGTAAATGTTTTGCCGCAAATGTCACACGTGAATGGCCGCTCGCCAGTGTGCACTCGCAAATGCTCCACGAGATGACCATTGCAGATGAACAACTTATGGCAGATTGTACAAGGGAACTTTCGTGCTCGCCGTCTCGGCAAATTCGCCAACGTAGCCGCAGTAGATCTCTTCTCTTCCTCCACTTCAGAGTGACAATCGCTGTTGTGGACTTGGAGAGAGCACAATGCCGTAAAATTTATATTGCACACTTCACACAAATACTCTGCCTTTTTCGTCACCCTCTTGACGTGGAGTTGCCGGCTACATGCTGATATGAACCCACAGCCACACTCTTCACACTTGTATGGTTTCTCTCCAGTGTGCTGGCGACGGTGGACTTTCATGGCGCTTTTGGTGGAGAACGCCCTGTCGCAGAGGTCACAGGGGAACGGCTTCTCACCTGTGTGGCAACGCATGTGCACGCGCAGCTGTGAAGATGAAGTGAACGCTTTTGAACAGATGCTGCACAAAAACTTACGTGCCCTGGGAATCGTGCCACTGGACCTTACATGTGACTTCTTATGGAGGCGAAGAGCACACAGTGACGATGCCATGTGATCGCACAGCTCACAGGAGTACGACTCGCATTTCGTCGTGACCTTAACATGTTTCTCCAGCCGGGGCAGAGTCGGGAACTCCCGTCCACAGTGCTCACATGGATGCGATACAACCACTTTGAAACATCTATGAGTCGCAAAAGAACGGCTTGTCGCAAAGCTCTTCTGGCAGAGGTTACAAAACTCATTATTTCGACATTGATGAGTTTGGAATGACTTTTCGTACGTAAACACCTTGCTGCATGTTTTGCAGATAAACTTGTTCTTGTTTGACTGATTGCGTTTTGCGCGCTTTCCCATTGCAGAACAACCGCTATTGTTAGAGCTCTTGCCTACATGAAAGAGTACGTCGACATCACTAACATTCTCCTCTGTGGAGTCTGTGCTAGCATCTTCCAAAGTTTCAATCCCTAAATTCTCTTTCGTATCCGTAGCAATGTCGTCATTACCTTCTTTCACAGTGAGTGAATCCTCGGAGCATATTTCATTAATCGGAGTGGTATCTACACTTGCTGCATCATTTGCTACACCTTCAACAAGTAAAAGCTGGTCATCACATACTTCTGTCTTAGCCTGGTCCCCACATATTTCTGTCTTGCTCTGCTCACAATGGCCACCATCTGCCTGCTGTTCTTCCTCTGCAGGGAACTTTTCTGGGCTGCTTTTCTGTGAATCCATGGAAGGTGACCTAGTAATTAGAGAATAATCGCACTGCTCAGCAGTAAAGATGACTTTCAAAGTTTCAGAAAAACATGAATGAAGATTTTGGCACAAGATCACATAAACATGTGAGGAGAGATTTAGTAAGTGGAGGGGGAGGGGGAAGGGGACCTGGAGGGGGAGGGGGTGGGGCAGGGGAGATGGAGGAGAGGGAAAGGGGAGAGGAAGGGAGATGAAGAGCTGTACCCACTATCTATGTCAATTTTAACATACTATTAAAAACAAATATGGCAAGAACGATTGATAAAATAAAAGACTTGGACAAATCTGGTTTATATCAGACACAAAGTAGTCATCCCTACTCACTAGTAGCAGCTCAACTAACTCACCCTGATTGGATTTCCTCATTGGATGAACACCTCCAAGCCAGAGGGAGACTGTGACGCCCTTTGTATTTCCCGTTCATATGATCATGAAGAGTGGACGCTGGTATACTCAATTCTCGGGATACTCGTCGGAGACTGTGTCCGCTTTGCAGAAGAATCATGGCCGACTCGTACAATTCAGCCGAACGATTGTGAATCTTCTTTTTTCGTGGCGGCATTCTGGAGACTTGGTGAAACCTAAAATATTCAGATAACAACATTTGATGATCAGCACCATTGCACAAATTCAGCACACACACTACGGAAATTGTGAACATGTCATCAGCATGCTGTTTTCAAGTCAACAATACAAGCAAATTGTCACACATGAACGGGCCTAAAAAGTCTGTCGTCCACTTGGCAACAGTGACATGCGCATGAGCTATTTGTTGTTTCGCCGCATCTTTCAGGAGATAATGACAGCTTCGCTGAAAAAGAATGTGCTCAGCAATTTGGTTTGCTGGTAAGAAAATGTTAAAAAATACAACAAAGTGAAACCAAAACGTTCTGAATTGACAAAAAAGAAACTAGCCAATAGGTGACACTCTATTTCATGGCATTGAAAGTCAGTGCATGTTATTGCTCCACAAAAATTTAGCAGCAGAGTAACGGTAAATTTGTTAGCAACCATAACCTTCACTGCCAACAAAGGGGGATGACTTCACAGTTAATGTGGATATACTAGTGAGGTGTTTAGTTTGTATAGATCTACAGAGGAATGTTTGTGCATGACTCACAAGCAATCCAGTGAAACGCTCTAGCAGTTCTGTCACTGCATTTAAACCAAAAGTCATAAACACTTGGAATTGGTCGATTTTCGTCATGGTAGATTACCTACCAGAACCCCTCATTTCAGTTATCACCAGATCCCATTTAAAACTAAGGTCTATAGTTATGATGACCAATGACAAAAAGAGGAAAATTTTCCAGGTGACATATGGTTCCACAAATGAACAGCCTTGCTGTACTTGGGAAGCATGTTTTCCGTTATGCAAAATTGGTAAAATAAAAATGCTTTTTTGAAGTTCGTTGTTAAAGTCTATCTTTATTCTACTCTACCGTGTCCCACTGTGTATGTTTGTAGCTTTCGCTCCTTGTTGGTATTACTTCATCTTCGATTTCCACTCAAGAATTAAACAAGCATGCTTCAAAATATCATGTGTCTTTTACCATGTCTCTTGATCAATACCTTACCAATGACATGTTCTGTTGAAAGTCAAACTTTGTTCCCAGGATACGAAGGGAATCGAGTAAAGATAGTTAAAAGTGCCTTGTATTTAACCAAATTTGCATATCATAAATAAATATAGCCCTATATGCAAGAAATATTTTAATTTGTAAAATTTATTTACAAGAAATTATTTTTGCATGAAAAAGTCAAAATGAAAAAAGATTGAGGAAAAAAGAGGAAACTGGAAATCAAGAAAGTGGAAATTGAAACGAACAAAGAGGAAATTCTCCTACATATGTGGAAAAGTACAAACCCCGAAAACGATCAGTTGGAATTGAGTTACCCTTGAGGACCACCAACGTAGCCCAGGGGGCAATGTTGGCGGACAAACTAATATAGGCCACTGACTTAACCAGGTCAGCAAAAATTCCACAATTATTTTGCCCTTTTGGAGATTTAGACACCAACCTGCGGTTCGGCAGCTTCAGAATTTGTGCAAGGATCGATCAAAAACAACACTTGATGACTGTGTGGTAAGACTACTTAATAATTAATTTCTTTAAAGTCCTTCCAGTAGGCCTAAGCTAATTAATATGCGCAGTGGTCTTGATCGGCCATCGAGATTCGAAACTGCACGTTGTGCAGGAATCGGCAACATTGCCAAGTGCCCAAAAGCTTTGAGAACAAGTGTTACCTTATGAACACTGAAGCCAATTACGGGTACCTTTTATGACATTGGTCATTTGAAGCGATGTCCCATACGACTAATGGAATCCAGTAAAACAGTTTGACGGCGAAACGATACTCACTACTCTTTTTTGCCAACAGGCGTCACTGCGTGCATGTTGTACGAGATATGTAGACATAGACAAAGGAAGAGATTGGGCAATATTGTTAGTTCTCCCGCCCGGCTACTGCTGTACGACGTATCCACGTGGCCGATTATTAGTTGGCCATTTGCGGGACCATTTGAAAATATTTTGTCAATTTCTAGCGCCTTTCTCTTGTGTATTCTTGAACTTTCAACTGAAACTTTGCCATTTTTGCACTCAGTGTTTTAATTCCCCATTGTTGCTGTGCACTGAGAAATAGTAACTAGCCGCTGATGATTACCAACTTCGAAATTTAGTTGTGTAAGTCTGGTATTACAAAGGGCTGGGTTGCATAAAACTTCAAATTTAACCGCTTGTAAAGTATGATTGTTGCATGACGTCAGGCCACGGTGCATTGTTCAACAATAACAACATGACGCGTGATAATGCGACGTTATTGTGCTTACGCAACTATGATCAGGGGCCCTGATGCATGCCCAGCTATAGCATGGTTGTTTTATTTTACTCCAAAAGATTTAACCTTTAAAAGTTCAACAAACCCATAGATATTTCATGTAATTAGAATGGTTGTATAATTACAGAGACAGGCGAACTGAGGAAAAAGTACCCTCTGAGCGGGCTGGCCCAGCCAGGGACTGTTTTTTAGTCCCGGTACGCATGAGTAAGTGTCGTTTACTAAAGTCTTCCCGTCAAAAACATACTGCACTTGGCAAAACGCCAATAGAATTTTTTGTTGAACTTCAGTTGCAAATTTTACTTGATTTAGAGGCCTTTACCTTTCCGCATATTTAATTGGACACCGGACACTTATATGTGTAGTACCCCTTTGCAAACTGGTGTTCATTAAGCTTTATGGCTAGTATTCATAAACTTCAACTGAGGATATAGATAATGTCAGGACTTAAGTCCCGCAGTTAGGTGATTATAGTCATACACCACTGTGCATGACACCGTACGTTGGATCATCGTTGGACGTGCGTTAATGTTTAGAACAATGCAATAAATATTTGTCGCGTTGAGTCGCAAGTTTGTCATCAGTATTGTGAATTTTTTAGTCCGAAGTTTTTGGTAAAAGCCGCTCAGCCATGCACAAATGGAACGTTTTAATTAAGCTACTAGGGAATACGTATTTATTGGGTCCTAGTTCTATAAAGCATTTCCTATGACAGCTGTTTAGAGAACAGTAAGTAAGTGAGTAAAATGTTTATTTTAAATCGGAACATGTTAACAGCAAAACAGTGACACAAGTGCTATAGTGACCGATATGTGGTGAGAAATTAATATGTATGAAGAGGAAAAAGGGCTACTGTACAGAAAGTATACAAACATACATGACTTTTCAAGCATCAAAAGACAGTGGGCCCGTTCCAACAAAACAGACTTAGCTAAGACAAATCTTAAATTTTAGTAAATTTTAAAATACAAGTTAAGTTTGTCTCAAAGCCAATTCAAGAAAGAGATCTTAAGTTCAACTTTTAAGTGTGTGACATACGTTTTGTCTTAATTTTGACTAACTTACCGAATGTGGAAGTTGCAAAGTTTGGAATTTAAGACAAATCTTAAACTTAAGTCAAAAATGAACTTAAGTCAGTTTCTTGGAACAGGCCCAGTATTTTCACAACGTAGGCGAATTGGCATTCACAAGTTTGACGTAAATGGCGACTTAACTCATTTATAAAGGTATTGAGAATAGAATTAAGCCCATAGGATGATGTAGTGGCGAACCTTACAACACATGAAGTGTTTTTCTCCCGTACCTCTTAGGGCAGACGCCTGAGAGCGACACCCTGGAGAGAGATTCATATGCTTGAAAACAGCCACCCCAAGACATTGTAGCCTTTTAACAAAAAACGGAGTAGAGTTTGATTTAGACAGTAAGGGCGGAATACGACGACTGGTGGTCACTGAAAACAAATTTTAAGGCCCGCTATTGAACCTTTTCCATTTTTCTGGCTTTCTGAACACCACATAAGTACCAAGCAAGAGGACAATAATTAAAATATGACCGAATAAATGCATAATAAATCTTCAACTTAGTGTCTGTGTCCAATTAATGACACAGACGAACATTAAGGTACACATTTTTTGCTGCTTTGGCACAGATGTCGAGCGTCCACATGTTCATGGAAGTTTAATTTACAGTCAGTGTGCACACCCAACAGATTAACAGAATTCTCACACTTAATAATATTCGTGCTAAGATAAAGAAAATTTTCGGAATCGCAGAGTGTGTCCCCACTAAGAGTGACTGCTTTGAAATTTTCAGTGTTTGTAAACCGATTATTGTCAAACCATCTCATAGCCTCATTTGCGGCGTTCAGAACAAGTTTGACTTTATCCGTAGAGTCATTAGAGTGTACAAGTGTATTGTCATTTGCGTAACTGTAAAGCTTGCACTTGCTTTCAAGTATATATAAAATATCATTTATGGCATTGAATAACAGACGACCCAGGGTAGAATCTTGGGGAACACCTTTAGAGACAGGGTGCCAAGTGCTATATTTTCAATTTTAACTCTCACAGAGCGCTCAGACAAATAGGAGAAAAGAAAAGAACATGTTTTCTGAGAACAACCATAGGCACCAAGTTTCGACACCAGTAAGGCATGGGGAAGGTAGTCGAATGCTTTTGATAAATCAATTAGAACCGGGCATCCCGCAGTCAAGCGCGCGGTCCATGGCTGATCTGCCGGAGATCCTCAGTGTGCCTCAAGAGAACATCTTCACATCTAAAACCCTTTCTAAAGGCACAGAGGTTTTTGTTTAGAATTTTGTCAAAGTAAACATTTAGTTGTTTTCACAGAAGTCTTTCAGAAACTTGATTTACGGTGGATAAAACATTAACATGCCTGTAACATGACATGTCCATTTTGTCACCGGAGTTATGTGGCTAAGCTTGAGAGAGGGTGGATATGTAGACAGTTTAACAAGTATTATAAATAGTCGGTGAGGTGAGTGGCCAGTACGTCTTGTGCACCAAACTTATAAAACTTGTGGTATGTTGTGGTACCCTAGCTGTAGCCGGTAATGGTCTGATATAACGTACACGTTATATCAGACTATTGCCCCGTCTTGTAAGGACTCAGCCTTCTGAGCTCGATCCGGCAAGACGTTCAGACTCGTTGAGAGATTCAAAGTCAAATAATGAGGCATAGATTACCATGAAGGGAGGTCCTATTGGACAATCTCAATACTTACATGATGGTCAGAAAAACTGTGTTGATCTTGGGCCACGTTCGATTGACTCAAGCAATGAGCGAAATGATTGGAAAAAGTTTGGAAAATCTCAGCAGGACGAGTTTTGGACCTGATGATCTACGCAGAGTGTTATGTTATTGTTCCTCCTCCGCCTCGGATACACCGGCTTAATTCTGTACCAAATCGATTTTGGATCATTTGTCAGAAAGTATCATTTAGATGTGCGTTTCGATGTCCGTAACACAGTTTTTCTTCCCAATTAATTTTTGCTTGAGGGGAAACGATTAAACTTTCTGCAGAGCATGGATTTGACATTCAATTGCTCGTCGGAAGTTTCTATTCATGTAAGGAATTTGGGGTTTCCGCAAAGTTTTTTGTTTTAAAAGAGCATGATCATCTATTACTTAGCGAAAAAGTTCCATGTGGAACCATAAGCTGTAGTCTGGGTCATCGAATACAGATGCAATATGAAAGGGCGTGGTTTCAAGGTCTTTGGAAAAATCATGTAGCAGCACCGCGGCCGGTGCTGCCCAGAGTTCTGATATAAGTCGATGTGCCGTTTCACTGTACTTCACTCATGACTCCAAATAAACGTTTGTATTATTGTTTTGCATCAGGATTATCAGTCAGAGGAAAAGTACTTATCGTTGAGGAAACAATTACGCAAGACCCGATTCTCACTGACGTCCGTCGCTAAAGCCGCTCAATAATGGACTGGGCTATCGGCCTATGTAGAGCAAGCAAACTTAATCCTGTCCAGATTATAGAATAGAGTAAACCAAGATGGCCGCCTCCTATAACATGAACGTGGTGGAAGATCTCCTGGCGAATTTTTCTGGTTTAACTAATAAGCCTGAAAAATTTTTAAGGTAATTTGATCACTGTTTAACGGAAGTGGTAATAGTCAAATATGTGGGTCCCTAATCTGAGGACCAATCGCTCCCATTGAATATCTGAATATGGTATTGCCTCCACAGGCGTCCTCAGCTTCTTCTGATCGTCCCCACTCAGCTTCTGATCGTCCCCAATACACTGCATATAATACTACACCAGGCATTCACTAAACAACGCGCCCGTTTCTCAAATTAATTTTGAATAAGAATTCCAACTCCATTTTTTGGTTGTTAAGTTTTTAATCGCAAATGATAACCACATTTTAGTGTTTCAATTGATTTGATGTCACGCAAGTTAGGCAAAGACAAGCGCAAGACTGAGCAAAGCACATAACCTGGCGCTTGCAAAAATAAGCATGGTGGAATTTGTAAGTTTTGTATCCCTTGGACTTTTTGCTCGTCAACATGCATGATTTTGCGTATCTTCAACCAGGCTCCTGGTGAGGGAAGCTTGGATATGTTCAAATCATGCTTCATTACTATGCTGTCAGCAGAGTCATGGTACACTAATTATAACCTAATGTATATGTATACATGTTTCTTTCGATGTTATTCGCTGTATTTTGAGATGAGTAACTTTTTATGGGGGTGTACTATCACCTGTGTATGCCTGTGGCATACACGGCGATGTAATTTCCTAGTTTGAACGGCGCATGCCGAGAACTCTAATTTTAACAGCAATTAATGTTTGTATGAGCTTATCTTTACCTTGTAGTATACAGACTTCCTTGTCGGATAATCTGCGAAACACAACTAAAACTTTGTACGATTTTATAAAATCTATCGAAAAAGATGGAGAAGAGAATAGTGAAGCACTTCCAGAGCTCATAGTGGACCAGTTTGATGAAGAACAGATTTGGCAGGAAATTGAACTGCAGAATAAACCAAGCATCAACCATGTTATAAGGCGGTCGTCACAAATATTAGTCGGGGAGGGTGATGCCGGTTTTGGTTTAAGGACTAGTGGAACTAAGAGTACCGGTGAGGGTGTTGACACTTGTGAGGATCATGTTGATGACAGCACCACCGACGTTGGTGAGTCTTTGGAAAATGACTCTGACAAAGATAGTCATGTCGGTGATGATGGAGACTTGGAGGAATTAAAGGAGAGGTTGGGGTTGAAAAATGCCTCGAAATGGACAATTGGAAATCCAGATGATTCTGAGGACTCGGACTTTGCAGGTTTTGAAGAATATGAGCCGGAACAGGATGACGAAAAAGCGCCATCTGGTGGTGGGACAGATGAAGAGGAGTCGGGCGGTGAGGGTAAACCGAAGGGAAGACTAAAAAAGAGGAAAACGGTAGTTGATGATAAATTCTTTAAAATGGCAGACATGGAGACATTCTTGGAGCGGGAAGATGCTAAATTTGAACAGGAAGGAAGAGAGCGTGGAAAAGATGATGACGATGGTGATGACGATGATGAAATTGAAGTTGATTTAGGAGAGGAACAACAGGTTAGATGGTATTGAATTAGTAATTTAATCATTTGAAGTTAGAGCGTGTTTGTCAAGTAATTGTCTAAGGACATTTCACTTTAGAAGGAGCACACATACTCATACTTCCAAAAATTTAGAATATATCGATGATTAATAGTATAATATTTGAAATTAATTTTCGCGTATTGGCACTAAGTAATCGCTTGTGTTATTACGTACAGAACACACTGCTTAGAATCATTGTCATTAATTTTCCAAATGCACTTCCACATGTATATTGTTTGAAACTTGTGAAATCATTCGGCAAGATTCATGATTGGTTTTGATTTTAGTTTGACCCAAACACTCATTAGCACGGGCAGCGCAGCACTGAAAAAAGTGGGGGGCTAAATCCCCCCAGCCCGCCTGTGGTGCTCTGCCTATAGACCATCACTGAAAAAAGTGGGGGGCTATAGCCCTCCCTAGCCCCCTATGGTGCGCTGCCCATGATTACTGTTAGTTTACACGTGAAAAATGTACGGGAAATACGCATGATAATTGAAGTTCATTTCTCCTAGAATTTTATGTACAAGGACTTCTTTGACGAACCGGAGGACACTCATCCCAGTAAGAAAGTCAAATTTACTGCCACTGATCACGACACATTAGACAGGGACATGAGGTAAATTACACTAAGTTAATATAAGTTACACTCATTATTACCCTGAACAGACAATGTTTCAATGTGTTACATTATCTGCTCACTTCTCTCTGACTGTTTAATTTAAATTTAATTCACACTTTTCGTGCTCTTGTCCTTGGGTTTCCAGACTTCATGCCACACAAGTTGAATTGGAGCTCACATGAACTATTTACTTACTGTTGTATATTCTTTTCTCATAAACCCCATTTCTAATGACCAGTACTCTTCTGTTACGCTGATTAATTGTCTTTCATGATAACAAAATGTTCACTTTTATTGAGAATGCCTCAGGTTAGTTAAGAGGTGTTTGTTTGCACTATTCAGAGGTAATGAACATGTTGAACTGTTCAAATTATAGTCTTCAGGAGTTGTGGAAATTATAGCGAGAGATGAATAAAGCAACACAACCATTGCAGTCAACAAATACTAAGCACACTGTATTCAGGGAAGACAAATACAAAAACAGGACTGAGGTCAAAGGTTAATCCAGAGTAGTATTAATGTTGCACCTAGCCCTTCATCCTTATCAATTAATTTGTCATATTCTTCAACTAGGCACAGATTCCAGTCCAAAGTTGACACTGACAAAGTTGGCTTCATTTCTGCTGTATTTTATCATCCTTTTATATGACACAGGAACAGAACAGAGTGTGTTGAAGCATAATAGACATGTATGTAACTGCCATAGGTTGTTGAAAGTTTTCGTACTTTGTTATCGGTCACATCTTTCTTTACTGTAAAATTCTCAAATGAAACTGTTCACTGTAAGCAACAGGTCACGAGTGGCGTGTACGACATTATCAGGGCATTCGGTTTGTGTCTGAGTTGAACTTTAATAAGCTTTGTACTTAACTTTATTGTCAGTGGTAGTAGCCAGGGTGACCTCTTGGCCTCAGACAGCAGCGATGGAGAGGCGGTTGAAGATATATTGGGGGGCAAGCGCGAGGAGAAATCATCGTATGAGAAGAGGCAGGAAAGGGTGAGTTGTACTTTATCAGTGAAAAGCTGCGTGAACTGCCATTTTGAGAACCATTGTTTTGGTTTATGTTTTGAGGTGGAATTTTGTTCTTTTTTAATGTTGTGAGTTGGTATTTTTAATTACACGTGAGAAAACCACGCTTAACGGGAAGGTTTGTCACCACTAACAGGAGTTGGAAAATTGTGATTTCAACTGGACATAATTTTCACTGCCAGGGTCTAGCATCTTTGATAACTGTAGGCAATGAGACTTCTCAATTATAGTGATTTTATCAATGAGATGACTGTGATAATATCATCAGTGAGATGACTTGTATTGTCCAAATAGCCTTCTTCGATGATAACGATCACGAATTCAATTTCTCAGAAATAAGAAAACACGAGACAAAAAATAATTATTCACTTCGCAGACTTTGTAGTTCTGTTTGCTGAAAAATTTGTGTTCACATCTCTGCTAATTAAAATTTCGGTAGTTATTAACTATGGGTGTCATAATTTGAAAAGCAATCGCTTTGCTAGGCTGATTGTTTTATGGAAAATAGTGTTCTAAGTAATCCATTTGCCTAGCAACATACACTCATAAACTTGATTTCACTTATTTTATCACATTTTAGTTGAAAAGTAAGATCAAAGAGATGGAGGAGGCTAATATAGCTGAGAAACCATGGCAACTGTCGGGTGAAGCAACTGCTAGTGCTCGGCCAGAGAACAGCTTGCTAGAGGAAGTGCTGGACTTTGAACACACCACCAAACTGCGTAAGTAAACTGCCTGGTGGTGATATATGGTGATAGAATCTTGAAGTTATGGTGGTAATATATGGTGATAGAATCTTGAAGTTGAGACAGAGGTCACTATACTTTAGATGCATGGCACATTGTAACGGTTTGGCTAGTGTTCAAATCAAAGCTCATGTAAGGTTTGGTGTTATATAAGGTTTGGTATTTTCAAAGCCCTTGTATGATTAGAATAACTGACTCACGGAAGGAAATTTCATTGAATATCAAAATGAAGAAATCTGTTTAAACTCTCCCTTAAACCCAAGCAGTTTCTGCATTAGTGTCACGCAGCAATCAATTCTTGTTGCGCACAAACATTTCGAACTGAATTGAAGAACAATTTTTTTTTATTCCGTTTTGGTGTACATATAAATTTTGTCTGTTTGTCTCACGGTTTTTATGGCATTTTTTGTTTGTGTCCTGCTGTCACTCAAGAGTCTCACATGTTCATATTCACATGTTTGTGTTCTCTTGTTCATATTCACATGTTTATGTTACATTCTAACAGTGTTTTTCATCTAATCTAGCTCCTGTTATCACTGAGGAAACCACAAAATCCCTAGAAGACTTAATTAAGCAGAGAATCAAGGACAAGGTAAGTACAAGATATAACGGAGATTTGTGTACTATCCAAGACAAGTTAAATTGTGTATTTCTGTGGAAAGTGTGCTGAAATATGTTTTAAGCAAAATTGGGAATTGCGTAAACAGTATTTATGGAGTATAAAGGCAAGAAATATGTCTGACTCATCGTAAGTGAAATAGGTTATCTGCCACATGGTCCTCACAAAGATACAAGAAACTCTTTAAAACTATGAAAATGGCGTGAAGATACACGTAATAAATTACAATTTACTGAGTTACTCACTTGGTGATAAGCTAATAATAACATTGGAAGAAAATTTTTGAATTATAAATTAAAAAATATAAATTCATATTACTTTAACTAAAAATGTGAGTTCTGAAGTCGAGAAATTTGCGCGGATTCATTTTAAATATAGCAAGATAATAGACAAATTGCAAGGCTTCTTGATGCGTTATTGATCATCACCATGCTAAACTATAAACAACAGCTTCTGTGGTTGGTGGATTGTTTATTTTGTTTAATTCTGACTATCTCTGGCTAAATACGTACGTATTGTCAAACTGGCAAAGTGCGAGAGGCTGCAAATTCTGAGCTGGGAAGAAAATAACTTCTGAAAGAAGGGAACAAAATTCTGTTTTTTTCCACGTTATTTCGAAGAATGGCAGTGTCTTATGGAAGGCCCGGCAAATTCATATCGTCCACATGGTGACCGCACTGACTTTGCAGCGCGTCGACTAGCCGTTGGCAACAGTCATGTTTTTTTGAGTGGCAGTTCGGTGGTACATGTTTATCAGTTTATAGACGCTTGCAATGAACAATTATTTCAAACTTACGTGAATAGTTAACAACACGTCTGGTGTAAAACATTGTCCAGTGCAGAGCCATGGGCACTTTTTTGCACATATGTGTTTGGTTCAAGAAACCAGCATTATTATTGTACACCTATTCCGTGTATGGTTCTGTGGAAGGGGAAACTCAGTGGCTTCACGGCTACCTAGGAGTAAATAGATTTGCAATTTCGTGGCGAATTCACCAAAACATTCACAAGCATATTATTGCGTTCACTAGTCCAGTCTTTTCATGACTGGAAGTTTAGTTTTCAACTTTCACAGCCGACTAACCCAGCTGATTTATGTTAGTGGTATCCAGTCCCCGGCCGCGACGGGCCTGATCGATTTCCGAGCCACTGTGTTATATCGAGGGTTTTGTGTTTAGAACTGAAAAAATAGCAAGTCTAAAATGACATCACATGGCTATGCTCTCGTGTCTGTATTTCATGGAAGAATAATTCTAATTTATCAACGAGCGGACTCTAAACTTGTCTTGAGACTGACCTTGGTAAGTGGGCCTACCGAACTTTGAAGGCTGCGGTATGTTCAAAATTTCTATAAATCCGTAACAGTGAAATAAATAACTCGTTTGTTTAAAAGCTCAGTGACAATGTATTTGTAGTACATCGACTTTTGATGATTTATTGATGTAAAACGGTGAATTCAAGTGATAAGCTGACACTAAGTAAACGCCTTGTGAACTGCTGAGCAGACTGTGTTAGAACCTGTGACATCATTGGTTAATTTCAGTACCTCCGTCTGGTGTCCGGTAAAAGAAGCGAACTTTCTGTTATCGAGTGAAACTACTAGATCTAAATTGATACAAAATATGTTGTTTTTGGTGGCATTCTCCTTTAACTGGATCTTTTCACTACTGTAAGCAGGGTCCATGCACTAAATACCTTAGAGAGTTCTGAAAAGTGGTGACCAAATCACCGTGTATTCAAAGGCAAGTAACTAGGAAAAGTACCAGCTCAATGCAGTTTCAATAGGCTAACATGCTGAAAAGTTCCAATTTTTGATGTTTGGTTATTATGCGAAAGTCTGCAAGGTGTCCAAAGTGCTCGAATGTAGTTGTGGTGTTACACAAGTCTGCTACTAATACTATAATTCGGCGTCTTTATTAAGCATCTGACTGTCTGAGTTCCTTTTATTTCGAATTTACAACGTAATTGCAAGCTAATTGCCTATCGGTAGTAATTTTGGTATTCCAAGTCTACTCATTATGTTGTTTCACTATGCTTTGCTTGGTTTATTGTTTGAGATAAATGTGTGTTTCTTGATCTCTTGAAGGCATTTGATGATGTCGAGCGCAAGGTGAAACCTACAGAGAACCCTATTGAGTACAAGAAGAGAATTGTGCTGGACCAGGAGAAGAGCAAAAAGAGCCTGGGTGAACTTTATGAGGAGGAATATCTGAAAAAGCAAAAGGTAGTTTCCATGGTGATTTGTTAAGTAAGAGTTGTTACTACCATTCACTGTGAATGTTGCTAAGGATTGTTTTTAAAGCATTCCACTATCAAAAATAAAAACAAATGGACAACTTAGAAAACTGTTATAACAATTTTTTTTGAGGTTTCATTTGAACATTTAGAGCAAACAAAATTTGGTATTGAATATACAGTTGTTTTGCTACGATTATGCCTGTCTTTTTTGCACAATTTTAAATAAGACATGTTCATGAGACCTAATCGTTGAGAGGTTTATAAAGTTGAAGTACAGGCTTTCTACTTGCAGAAAATAAAAACTTTTTCTAAGTTAATAGTAAAGTTTTGTAATGATTTATTTAAATATACAGACTTGTTGATAAAGTTCCTTTAACCTTTAAAAAAGTTGGATGTAAGTCACAAATGTTGGCAGTTACTTTCATATTACAAAACTTTTGCTAGCGCTTAGACAATAGTCTTATGTTTTTATGCGCCCACATATTTACATGTGGACACATTATACTGTCATTCCTGTCCGTCGGTCCTGTGTCCGCTGCTCTAACTCCACAACCCTTTGATGTATGCTCATGAAATTTTGCACATGTATTCCTTTCATGAATGGGACGGCATGAGCAAACTTTCGGACTGATTACCGGTGTGCCCCCTAGTTGCAATTTTAGTTTTTTACGTTTACCTTTGATCTTAAAAGGTTCTCGACAGATATTCATAGAATTTCATTTGGCATATAGGCATCTATGCCATCCTCCCGTTTTCCGATGGATGTGAGGTATTTTGCATCCACCTTATGACCATTTTTACTGCTTTGCATCTGCCCTTCTGTCAACCAAACTACTCTAACGATGATTGTGAAAGTTGGCATGTATATTCTTCATGTGAAGAGGACAGCTGACGATGATTTTAGATGACTTCGAAAATTGTGGCGCTTAGTGGCAATTTTGATTATTTTTGCGTCCATGGCTGTATCTCCTAAACACTCTGCAGGATCTTTACTAAATTTAGCAAGTTTATTTATATGAAGTTGACAACAGACGACAATGACTTTCAGACAGATCCGACAAACGCTGTGTCCCCTAATGGCAATTTCATTTTTTTCCATTTTCTTCTGTTTCTCTGAAGTTCCTTTATGGATTTTTATGAAATATAAGAAATTGCTTTCTATTGTAAAACAATAGCATGTTTCTGTTTTCAGATAGATTTCACGTATTTTGGACCATCTAGTGGCCATTTTTATAATACAAATAACATCCCTAAAAGTACACCATTTGCAGTGCATTCTTGGGTGCATTTTAATGCTCGGAATTGCTCTTGTAACAAATGACATTATCTAGTGCTCAAGTCTAATTAAAGTCCATTTTCCAAGAACAATTGACTGTGTACTGTAATTTTGGAATCCACATGGCAATCAAACTCAAAATTAATTGTCATGAATTATAATTGCCTTTAAGAACTAGTACTTTTGTTACTTAGAATCTAATTTTTCTAATTTTTGATATATTAACTAATTTTCCGCCATTGAATCACACACTTTGTAAATGTTCGATTACCGAACGTACGGTAAAATGTCACTAATTTCTGACTGAGGAATCTCCAAAAGTGACCTTTATTTTTCAAAGGCTTGTAGCCTTCGGGATATTCACAATTTGTCACATTTTCTGTGACTCTCCTTAGAATTTGAAAGTGATCATAAGCATCGATGTGGTTCTCCTTAAACTAAGTTACAATTTTACTCGAGCGCCATGTTGTGTCCTAAGTTGGTGAAATTTCGCCCTATTATTTGGCTTTGACATGACGATGTGTTGCTCTGCAAAGTGATAATTTCATTGACTCAGCTCTGTATTACAGGCGTGAGCTTTCGTGTAGCAGACTTAACTATACCAATTCTTTATTCCGTTACGCAACAGTGTCTGAAATTACCTTCCATGGCCTTATAACCTGAGAACATGGCAGCTTATAATCAAGACCTGGTTTTGTTATTAGCAATTGAATTTCAGGCAGATGAGAGTGATGATGAGGTCGATGCCCAGCATGAAGAAATCAAAGACATGATGCAAACTCTGTTTATCAAACTCGACGCGCTGTCCAACTTTCATTACACACCCAAACCAGTGAGTCATGCATGCATTGCACAGAGATACCTGTTACTGCCTTCACTGCAATCAGAATTGTTGATAGACACAGGATTGGAATTTTCCTCTTTTAAGAGGATTTCCATTTTTGATTTCGATTTCCTCTTACATGATTTCCAATTTCCTCTTTTTTTGGTCTCTTTTTTATAATTATTTGTTCTTTATTCTTTCAAAACTGTTTATTTTTGTTAAATTTTACAACACAAATATTTCTATCAAACTAGCCTATTTATTGGTGGATTGATACATCACCTAGAAAATTCATCTTTTCTGTCATTGATCATTCCAAGCCCTGTATACAGGACTGACATCGGCCTGTTGTTCGTTTTTTTTTTTTGCTTTTTATGATTAAATATTTCAATTATTCTTGGGTAAGCTAATAAATTCACTGGTTGTTCAGCCAGCCCCTCAGTGCCAGGCATACTCAATTCTTGCAACCTTTCACATGCATTACACAAATGAACATCACTGTACTGTGTATGTTTCTGCTGCCCCCTGTAGGCCGCTCCTGAAGTGAAAATCGTGTCCAACATGCCGTCCATATCTATGGAGGAAGTAGCTCCCGTCGCCGTCAGTGATGCAGCTCTGCTTGCTCCAGAGGAAATACAGGTAAGGACTGCGTGATTCTCCATAGTTCTGTTGTTATTTCTGTAACAAGACTGTAACAATGCTCTCTTCTCTGTATTGTTATATGTTGACAACTATTCAACTTGGTTGTTTTGGATCTTTTCTGTGTAAAGCTTTGAATTTCTTTTTGTGCCTTTTGCAATCTGTCGATATTGTTCGCTAAGATATGCCTGAAATTTTCATTATTGCAACTTGATCAATTTCAATAAAGCCTATGAAAATTAACAGCATTCAATACCTAGAAACTCCACCTATGGCCCTTTCTTGGAAACGTTTACAAGTTGATATGTTATTGAGCAACTCTTGGAATAATGAAAAGTGCTTTCCACAACGGCAACTTGCAATTTATGTAAAAACGCATTCTGTTTCTGTAGTAAAGTTCACCTGGTATTTTGTCCTTTGGATGGGTAATGAAGCTAACAGGACAGAATATGCAGCCATGGCCACGTTTTTTTTTTTACTGCATTGGTGTTGAAATTTGCTGTAGTAAACATTATTACCAAAGATAAACCACGGCTCTGATCATTTGGTGCAGGAAAAACAAAAAGGAGAGATGAAGGGCAAAACTGAGCGCAGCGAGACGGACAGGAAACGTGAACGACGCGAGAAGAGGGCAGCCAAGAGGGCGCGCCGAGAGGAGCGCGAGCGTAGACAGAAACTAGTGGAGAAGATGAACCCGGGCCTGGGGAACAAGTATAGTAAAGAAAAGGCAATGGAAAGGTTGGAGAGAGACAGTAAAGGTAGCAAGAACATCTCGGTCATCAAGGTGAGTGACTATGATATCACAGAAATACACACGTAACTGTGATAGGTCATAATTTGTCATGAAACACTTTACTATGAATTCATGTCAAACATTTTTGTTACCTTGTCATCCAGTTCTGTGAATGGAATATGATATAAATGTTTCGTAAGAATTCATCGACTGTGGAATATAATTTTTATATAAGGTTTGTCATCAATAGTGGACATTTTCTAAGAATGATTTTTTATTTCTGAGCAATGATAAATGATCGAAAGGTGTTTTCTATGAATGATGATAACAATGAGCCTCAAAATGGTGTGTAGCGGAGCCTGGGGATGCCTGAACATTAAAATAAACCATACATGCACTGACCCCAACCCAAACTACTACAGCACCCTTACAGATTTGGCAGTAGTTACCCACAATGCTGCCTATGTGCTTATCACTAGCTTACGTCAAATTGGTTTAATTTCAGTCTAATGTCAATACATTTTTACCTGTGTGCAATTAGTTGCAATGCTGACATAAAAACATTTTGTGAAGCGGAGTGGGGGTGCAATAAATGACGCTTAACTCATGGGCCTAACCCTTAAAGTATTATGTCCATCAAATGTTGTGTTTTTTTCTACTTGCACAAGTTAAGTTCTTGGTTGTGTTTCATGGACCTAAGGTAATCACGATGCACTTGTGTTGACACGTCTTCACTGATTTTGTGGAATGGAAACTTTGAATTATACCCCAACCTCACCGACCAATCACTTGAATGGTTATGCTAGGTAAGCTCCTGAGCATACGGTTGAAACACTTGCCTGTCACTCGAGTGATTTTGTGAGGTGTTTCAAGATTCTTGCGTTAGCATGTGCCCTGGATGTGACCATAAAATAGAATTTAACAAAAAACGTATCATGTATTGCCTCTCACTGCGTCCCAACAATATCAAAACACCGTCAATAAAACTTTATCCGTAAAAGGGTAGAGAGGGGTAGTGGTTAAAAAAGTTAGTTGGTCACAGGTCAAGTAACCTGTTAAGGGTGCAGAGCCATGTGGTCATGTGTCGAGTGACCTAATAAGGATGCAGAGTCCTATTTGGTCAAGCATCGTGTAACCTATTAAGGGTGCAGTCATATGAGGTCACAGTCGAGTGACCTATTAAGGGTGCAGAGTCATATGTGGTCACGGGTCATGCGACCTATTAAGGGTGCAGAGTCATATGAGGTCGCAGTCGAGTTACCTATTAATTACAAGGCTAGTTTGAAAAAATTTCTGACCAAGTGGGGCTCAAACACACGACCTTCTGTAATCCTTGGCACCAGGACCACCTGTCAAGCTAAGCAATACAATCAGACATGTCGCAGTGGCCTTGACAGTTTACATGTATTGTAGAAGGTCACAAGTTCAAGTTCCAGTCTGGTAAGCAATCTTTAAAGATTTGTAATTACAAGGTCCCAGGATATGACCACATTAAAAAACAAATAAAAATATAATAAACTATTACTCCATCAGAACCAAATTCTACATTGATCATTCAAATTACATCTACAAATGTTTCACTAGTTTATTCTAGTGAAGCTGCGAAATGCAGCCTTTCACAGAACCCTGATCTTTGTTGGTGTCATTGAATTAGCCTTGCAGAATACAGACCTGTTTTGTGAATACAATTTGACATTGTTTTTTGTTTGTTGCTTCCAGGGTGACAAGACAAAGAATTCTTTGACATCCTCCAAGGTGTTCTTCTCTCAATTACAAGACGAGGTGACTGCTCAGATTAAAAACAGGAAAGAAAAATCTACGAAAAAGAAAGACAAAATCAAAGACTCACAGAAATTTAAACTTTGAAATAGACATTATTTCCTGTACCTGATCTTGGTTTCTTAAACCTGTTGCGTATTGGACTGATGGGTACATGGTTGATGAATGAACCAGTCTCAGTGTGTTTCATTACTGGTTTGTACAAAAACGAACTGCTAATGCAATATATAGCAATGACAGTGTCCTAGTGCTGTTGAGTCCTTAGAAACTGGATCATCTTTCAATATCATTCTAGGAGCAAGGCATGTGTCTACATCCCTCTTTTGTTGCTGTAATGTATTCTGGAAACTGTAATTGCCAGTAAACACTTTAAGCCCAGCACGCTGCATGAACATTATATTTGGGTGCCAAAAAATTTACATGAATATAATGAGTTGCTTAAATTACACGCAATTGCATTACACGCCTGTGTTTATGGAACAGTGTTATGACCATGGGTAAGATTTGTGGCCAAGTTGACAATATTTCTCAGAAATGTGTCCGAGCAGGCACGCATTTTCGCATCAATTACTAGGCACCTGGGGTGCTGTAGGAATGGTATAGGACCCCCCAATGTTAACGAACTCTTTAAGACGTTTGACTGAGCTGAAGCCTGAGAATCGTACCAGTGTCAGACCTTAGTCATCAGCCAATCTCGAGGACTTTTCTCTCCGCAAACGCTTATTATGCGCCCACATATTTATATGTGGACGCATTATGCCGTCATCTCTGTCCGTCCGGGCGGCGTCCATCCGGCGTCCGCTGCTCTATCTCCAAAACCCTTTGACATACGTTCATGAAATTTGGCACATATGTTCCATTCATGAATAGGACGGCATGTGCGAACTTTCGGACGGATCCGACTACCGGTGTGCCCCCTAGTGGCAATTTTAGTTTTTTACGCTTACCTTTGTATCTTCAAAAGTCCTGAACGGATTTTCATGAAATTTGGTATGTAGGCACCTAGTAGTGAGATGACGCTATCCTGTCGTTTTCAGATGGATTCGACATAGTTTGCGCCACCTAGTGGCCATTTTTAGTGTTTTCGAGTCTGTTTTTGTGCGTCCACCCCTCTATCAACCAAACCGCTCAAAG
>NMRA01000143.1:448231-531483 GCA_002633005.1 Phoronis australis | reverse complement strand
TATGTTTCTGTGGTGCTTTAAGCAACTGGTGTATAGGATGTGCTTGTATTATGAAGATTACTCACATTTTGCCCCTAGCCTATTGAGGAGACAATGACCATGCCTTTCCATTTTGCAAAGTATGCCCTCTACTGGCCACTTTATGGTACCAATAAACAACCCTAGAAGGATACCGTATGCGGTGCAATTGTGGGCGCATTTCAACGCTCCGCGTTGCTCTTGTTCGGTAATGACGGCACGTGGCCATCTTGTGCCCTATTTCGCCCAAAAGCATGTCACAAATTTCATGTCGATCGGACCAAATGTGCAGCGAGGGATTTGTCAGTTGCTAGCTCTGACAGTAAATCTGAAATGAATCGGGAATAATACGTCAGTATGAAAAACTGATGGCATTGTTCAGGTAGCACTTGATGAAACCCGTTCACATACCGCCATACATTTCATGAGGAAACGCCACGGAAGGCCGAAAGTATGGCACGAGAAAACAATTTGGTCGATTTCAGAATAATCCCTTAACCACAAAGGAACTAGGGCTCCGCCGATAGAAAAATGGGAGACGGCCACAACACCATTTTGGTGCAAATTTACCCTTAACAATAGACCTTCAGTTTTTATGTTATACATGTTGTGAAAATTCCACCTTGTCCAAACTAAAAGTGCGACTGACTAGGATGTATGAATGAAAACAAACAGCTAAGAATCAGACCTTAAGTTACAAATCACTAGATTTTGAATAACTAGATAAGTAAGTTGGAGCGGGAAGCAAACGGTACATTGCTGATAGCGCCCAAAAAACGCATCAAATTTCGAAAATATCAGCCAAATGATGCCAAATCAGTACACGCCACGAGAAATTAATTAGTGGCAGAGAATTCTTTCGGAAAGTCTCAAATTACTCAAGATAGTCGTCAGTAAGAAAAACACTCGTCATGTAATCCAAGTTGTCTATCTCTACACCAAATTTCAGAATTATCTACGTAACTATAAAAGTTTAAAAGTCACCCTCAAAGAACCACATGATTAGTGCTCCGTGAATTGAAAATTCAAAAAGTAGCATGCGTAGGGCCATATTTTAGGCCGCGAGCTTCTTACGAGATACACGTGTGTACATTATGTGGCAACTCGTTTCGTCTGTACGTACAGAGACACATTCACAGCAAACCAACAGACTTGGACCAATTTCATTCCGCCAAGTAAGCAAATATCGAACTCAGTTTTTCGTTGATATATAACACGACCTATGTTAATTTCAGGGTACTGCTTCAATTCGAGATATACTTCTATTAGAAATATCTGTCATAAGGAGATGCATTAAGAGATCATTTAAAAATGCAACGTTTTCGGATGTAAGGTCGCGGATTTAGCTTGAATATAACGCAATATCTTCTCGGATTAACTGCATATGCAAGTCGTTTCGTGTTTTTGGCCAGTAAGGTCACCAAAGGCTTGAGCTTGTCATATTTAGCTATCATTGATGAACTTGGAGTATCGGAATTCCGGGTATGCTGAAGCTATTTCAACTTCTACCTTACAGAAACTCCATATAGGTTAAGACCATAGAGTTGCGAATCTGTTGTCTATAATCTATGGTTAAGACTAGTACTCCCTCTTGAGAACAAGTGTGATTTCATTTCAACCGCAACCGGATGAGTTAGACATAGGCCTACCCTGACTGAATTAAGTGCAGTTGAACGACCGTGCGAAACGAGAGATCGACAAAGGCTGTAGAGACGATTGACTAGATGTCAGCGAATATCTACAGAGCCTCAAAATTGGATGAACGCGCCCATGCACCGACGTATTGCCAATTTATTCCAAAATGGGATTTGTGCGGCACAAGCTTATAGGCCTACGTAGGCCGGGGCCTATATGACGACGCAGTCAGAAAACGACGTGATGCGTGATCACGTTTCATTTAACACAAGCAAAAAAGAACAAGATTTTCTTGTAAGTTTTGATATGCTTTTTATTAATTACACATTTTTATTCCATACGCGTTGAATCTGTCGAGGGAAATACGGCCATGTCAAAGTTTTCTGTATTCACCTACCGCGCTACTTCAACAGTGACCTCTGACATATAGAAAGTTCAAAAGGTAGATCAATGTCGAAGTTTCGCAAACGGCAGAACGTGAATTATGACGCTTACTTAAATTGCACGTGCCGATTCACATTACAGTAACAAAAATGGGTTTCGTAACAGCTATATAATTTTGGCGTGACTGATATGAAAGTAAACGTGAACAGAATAACTGACTAGGGTGTGTTCACTTATATATCTGCTCGTTTACAAAAAATTTAAAAGTCACTCTACGTCTCTTATTTTCATTCTCATAACATTTAACACAACAGTCAATTCAATTTAGTCAATTTTTATCTTCCCTTTCTTTCTTCTCCGAGTCTATTTGAAGTCTGTCTCCATTACAGCGTCCTGTCAGTAACTTAAGTTTCCAGACGTGAGGGGTGCTGAACTTGCGATAATATCTGGCTTAACTTGACTTTAATTTTTATCAGCCCACCCCCAGTCAGGCTAGATACGATCTGATCGAAGATTAGAGCAAACAAAAGAGCGCAGGCCCTCCAACGGCATCAACGTCAGAATGGAGTTAATTGGCTACGGGGGATACTAACTTCCCAACTTGTTGTTGGGCTACAATCAAGTTGGGAGCAACGGGATGTCGCCGTTATGTCCCATTCTCTTCTTCCGGCCATATCAAACCGTTCCCGTTCCAGGGTTATCTCTTCTGCTCTCGTATCTTGTTCAGCTCTGCATCGTGTTCATTTTTTGACGAACTCAGTGATAAACACCGTGACGCAGTGTGCTTCTGGAGGGCGCTCATCGCATTCTGGGAGCGGCATTGCTGGCTGTCGTGAATGAAAAAAATAATGTTAATCCCTCGTCACAAAAATAGGAACTGTCACACTTGTATACAAATGTGGCCATTTATTTACCTAAACATCATTCAACAAAGAATGGGCTCACCGGAGACAGCCCAAGAGTTGTTATCTCTGCGGCGAAGGATGTTAAAGTTGAGTCTCCGATGAGTTGCCAGCAGTCACTGGTACGGTGCGCGGCTTTAGACGCTCTGCGGCTGGGTTAAAGATCTTTTATAGGCCTAACTATCCCCAATTCCCGTACCAGGATGAATTTCAAAAATAACTTGACTTGGCTACGTCAGATGTGATATGCGACGTTGATGTTGAAATTGCGCCATATTTTTTATGTTGATTTCCTTTGTTGGTTTATAATTCATATATTGAGATACTTTAGTTGGTCTATACTGACCCAAAGTCGCTCGACGAATATTCAGCCAATTTTAGCCGCCGTGAAAGAAAATAAACACTAAAACAAAAGGATGAAGGCTTCCCAAAATAGCTGACTTGTTGTTTACTTTTTTAGAGTCTACATTTTAGCTGTTAGGTTACCGGTAGTAAATGGCGAGGCGGTTAAATACCCTACGATTTGCATTAAACGAAAATCAACGAGTGTCACCGGAAAATCATTGACCGCATACAGCCAAAATGAAATTCTACAGGCTTTTAGTTTTCAGAAAGCATAGTATTATAGATTTGTCGATGAGGTCCTATATGACTTGAAATGGGGCACCCTTTTACATTTTCTGTGTAATGGGTAATGCACTTTCTTTGGTCCATCCTTTGGACCGTGCTCGCCCGACTGTCTTTTGTTGAAATGCTAGTGTTCACTCTTTCGCAAAGAAAGTATTATTAAGCAGTAACTTCCGGATTTACTAAAAATGACACGAATTCCTTTTTTAAAGTAGCCTAAATACAATAAGACAATTTATAGCATACTTTAGACATTCTACACTACAGTATTATATCTGGTGAGTTTTAGTACCTCCCAAACTTTTCGTTGGCTGTAGCTCAACAATATTTGGACGTCCGAATCGAATCAGTTGCCTGTGATCAGATGGAGCCGACGGCGACGGCGAAGACGGCTCCAGTCTGGAGTACAGGTCCAGCAGCCTAAGCTCCACCATTGATTGCCACCGGGAGCTTATTAAACGTGTTATAATCTTTTTAGAACACTCCTCTTTTACACCGTACAAGTAATGACTAATGTAGTGCATGCGATGCGTGTTCGCCTCGTTCACGGTCACGCACTGACGGTGACCTACTGAAACTTGTTTCCTTCGTTTACTTTAGAAATCACCTTCTCATCCCCAAGGGCAAGGATATACTTAGCCACTCCCCCAGTCCCCGGTGTGACTGCTAAGGCACTGGCACAGGGCGAGTAGAATTTCACTGGCTAGTTGCCAAGGAAGGTGGCAAGAGAATTTTTAGAGTGGTGTTAGGAATTGTTATTGCCGTCATCTCTGTCTGGGCGTTCGGCGTCCGCAGCTGTATGTCTTAAACCCCTAGCAGGATCTTATTGAAATATGGCAAGAGTGTTCCTATGGGGTTGACGACAGAGGGTGACGAGTTTCGGACCGACCCGAATACCACTGTGCCCCTTAGTGGCAATGGACGTCGACGATTTTCGTACAGATCGGTGTTCTGGTGTGCCCCCTAGTGGCAGTTTTAGTTTATTACGTTTACCTCTGTATGTTCAAAGGTCCTCAACAGATTTCCATAAAATTTGGCACATAGTCATCTATTAGTGAGATGACACTATCCTCTCATTTTCGGATGGATTCGTAGTTTGTGCCGCCTAGTGGCCATTTTTGTTGTTTTCGAGTCTTTCGAGTTTTTTTGGCGTCCGTTCCTCTGTCAACCAAACTGCTCTAAGGATGATTGTGAAAGGTGGTATGTATGTTCTTTCTATGAAGGGGACAGTTGACGATTTTCCGATGACTTCGAGTGCTGAAGCGACTCCTAGTGGCGGTTTTGTTTTTTTGCACCCATACCTGTATCTCCTAAGCCCTTTGCAGGATCTTTATTAAATTTAGCACGTGTATTTATATGAAGTTAACAAGAGAAGACGGATCCGACAAACACTGTGGCCCCCTAGTGGCAATTTCATTTTTTCGTTTTCCTCTGTTTCTCTGAATTTTAATGAAATTTGGTAAATGGCTTTCTTTTAAAGAAACGGCGACATTTTCTGGTTTTCAGACAGATTCCACATATTTTGCGCCACCTAGTGGCCATTTCGATGATACAAACAAAACCCCCTTAAAGCACAGCATTTGCGATGCGTTCGTGGGCGCATTTCAATGCTCCGCGTTGCTCTTGTTGTATATTTCCAGTTCTGAGTGTAACTCGAGGTCAAGTCAAGCCTCTAAATCACTTTCTAATGGACTATTGCTTATAGGCCGATGTGTTTGGACGCTTGACTCGGGCACTGATGCTCCCTGGTTCAAGTCTCGGAACGGTGGTTAATATGCATTGAGTGCTGCAATATAAAGGCATCTCTTACTCATCTTTGTGTGGGGATTGCTCTTTTGCCAACTGGTTTAAGTGCCTGGCAGGGGATTTCTAAGTGATAAGAGGCGTGGGAACTAAATTTTGAGTTACGCTTGCCACTGCATCTAAATGATTCATCTTAGTAAAGAGATTATCGGTGCAGTTGCACTGTTAAAAATGGCACTTACAAAGACGTTAGTCAGAGCTGTGAAGTTTCATTCAACAAGTGTATTTTCCAAAAGACTGGCTTTCATTGCAGTTTGGAAAACCCATGTTTATTTGGTACCAAAGTTTGAGATCGGCATGGTGAGGTCTCTTAAAACTTTTGGAATGACCTATTTTTCCAGATGGCATATGTAGATTGACTCACTGAATATTGATAATTATGGGCTATGTAGCAGGGAAAGTGAACGCCACGTTCTCTTAATGTTAAGAGTTGAAATTCTCACTTTTGTAAGACTAGCTGAATAGTTGGTGACATCTGCCCAATAAACAAACAATTCTTAATCAACATAACAGCCTTGGTCCCAACAATTGTTTGCAATGAAGTGTCATTTTCTGGAGACAGGCAGAGATCACCTGTGTGTTGCCTCCTTTTTGGCTAGTTGACGGTTAGATCTCACAAGTCTATGTTGTCATGTTTTATAGCCTGTACTGCAGGTCGTTGGACAATAGTCACTTTGCCAGTCTCTGATTCCTTAATATTTTCAGCCCATATTTAATGTTGCATGTCCAGTGGCCATTAATCTGAATCATTTTGCCACCAAGTCTTGAACAGTGACCTTTTGTCAAGCGTCTTTTAAGTTAAAACGTGTCGCTCTAAGAGCAATTGCCCCATAGGCGAGTGATTAAGAGCTCGGTCTTCATATGCTACTATACTCATTACAGATTCACCACTATCTGTAGCTTAATTGGCAGGTCAAGCACCATTTCTAACTTCTCAAATATTTCGTTTTCAAACAAAGAAGCTCGATTTAAAATACATCTCAATTTTTCAATGCATATACAATGGAGATTAAAGGGGACCAGTATGGTGTACATATATACCATATAAATACTTTATATTATTGTGCGCTTATTGAGGCTGGTACACCTAAATCAGGAGTAGTGCGTTTTATTTAAGAACATTTTTACCCTTACAAGTGTTTTGCATATAGGCACACGTAACTGTGCTTGTCTTGTTGATGCTGGAGACTGTCCTGTGTAGATTTGCATTAATTAGTTTTTTTGTGGGTACTTTGCCTTTTAGGTGTTTCTAAACTGAGTGCAAAATCTCGCGTTTTGTAAAGGGTCAAGCTTCATTCACATATTTTTTGTTTGAACGTTTCGCCCAAAGGTGCATAAGCCTTATTGAGTTGTGAATAGGCCCAACTTCACATACATACGCGTGGCCTAAATACATGGAAACAGTAAGAATGGGTATTGAACAGTTGTCACTCTGTAGATGGGAGTTACATGATATTTGCCATTGTGTGATGGGATGTTTGTTTTAAAACCGAAATAAGTGGTATTTATTGGAGCGAATTGCAACTGAACATCTTGACTTTGTGTGGCATTGACTGACAGTTTTGCTGTGTATTGTTTTGTGTAATTTTCGTTTGTTTTGCAGTAACATCTGTGGGAAGGCTTGGCTTTGTGTCTGCACTTTTTCACGCTTGTGCACGATATTATGTGTTAAGTTCAGAACTGCACACGGTGGACGCATATCAAAGCTCTGCTCTTGTTCCTTCCTAAAAATTCATATGGTACACCACCTCATTTCGCAGCGAGGAAATGGCTATGGCAATTTTCTCAGTCTATGTGCTGTGACCATTCATGTGAAGTGAATACAGTCAAGCCTGTTTGAGCGCATGAAATACTTTGGCTAGTGGTGCTCTCTGGTTCTACTGGTGAAACTTATGAACTTGCAGTTTTGCAATGTTCTGTTAGTTGTTCTTTACGTGTCCTGGTACAGCTGATATGTGAAGGTTGTCAATGTTGCTTACAAATTGCTTTGAATATCAATTTCAGGTTATAATGGTAACCTGATATAGAAAAATACTCCTATTATTTGGTGGCCAAGCTGCTTTTACTGATGGTAAGTCTCATTACCGTCTGTTAACTCTTTGAGATACTGTTGCATTCTTCAAATTTCAAGATGTATGGTTTCTGTTGCCTGAGTAATAAATCGTAACATTAATATTACTTTTTGACGGTATTTGACGTGAAATGCTGCTTGACATTAATACTTAGATTATTACCAAACCCCTGTTCTAAACAGGACAGTATTGAATGTGCGAGGTGCTGAATTTTTGTTCTTTGCATGGTGTATTTTTTTTATTTCCTATGCCAACAAATAGTGAGTGTCTCCTCGTAAATTCTAATTTGATGCGCATGTTTTTGTTTATTTGGCTTCTTAACTGTTCAGTTACTGTTGGGTTCAATAAATTTCACTGAAAAATATATTTTTTCTCATCATCATTGTATGACCCAGTGATATACGTTGTTTCATCATCATTACATGACCCAATGAAATACTTTGTTTCATCATCATTGCATGACCCAATGATATACTTTGTCTCATCATCATTGCATGACCCAATGATATACTAGTACTTTCTCTCATCATCATTGCATGACCCAATAATTTCAGTAAAGTTTCATTCAGACAAAAACAATTCACAAAATTTTCCTACCTTTTCAAGGTCTTTAAATATCATTGTGAATGCACAGAATTTTTCAAAATTTTGTCTGCTGACAGCTATGGCACAGAACTCGAACGTGAACAGACAATACCCGGTAGTTCGATGCTACATATCTGTTACGAAAAAACAAGAAAATAAAAGTTTACTCTTCCGCCATATTGTGTCCTGAATTGACGAGACAGTGTCACTCGATGTGATGTGACAATGTCAGCTTTACTAACTTTCTTCTCTTTAAAATTTCTGCTCCTGCCCAAATTATACAGTAAATGTTCAATATTTCACCAATGTTTTATTGTTTTTTTCTCACGAAGTGAAAGATACAATGACTGCATTGGATTGACTTCACCATTTCAACCGGCTAAGACACCTGGGCCCGGTCTCCAATCTTTTTGCTCGAAATGGAACTCGAAATTAGGTTTGGCATTTTCTACTCTTCTTTTGGGCGAACTCAAGATAAGTGTCTATTATTCTATGCTCGAGTACACAATAACTTACGTAGATAATTTATTGCCCTTAGTTCAGAGTTTGTAAACCCAATATTAAAGCAATAAGTTCGAGTTTGAACTCGAAATTTCAAGTTTTTACTCGAGTTTGTAGCACGAATATATGGGTCTTCAAGGGCAAACTTGAACTAGAAACTCCTATGCATAAACTATAATGTATTCGGGCACAGTCTGATAACCAATTATCTTAAGTTCGCACAAAAGGAGCAGAGAAATTGTCAAAATTAGTTTCGAGTTCGTTTCGAGTACAAAGATTAGAGACCGGGCCCTGGTTGTTCAGTATGCCAGAAGTCGTCTTCAAGGACCAAACAAATTGGTTAGCTAGTTGACTTAGCGACGTTAATCAAGTGTGCAGCCAATGAGAACATTGTTCAGTTCATGTTTTTAACACGCAAACATAAAAATGTCTTGGCCAAACCTCCATTCCCTGTTTTTCAGTTTCGCTTTTTACTCTGGGTGGTAATTCTCACAAATACGGTACTTGGTCACTTCTTCATAATCTTTAAAAGAGTTTTATGATTTGGCAATGACACGTCTATGATGAAACAGCAAGTAGCAGGTGAAAGGGATGTGAATTATGTGAATGATGTGAATAAAGAACTGGATTCCATTCCTGCATACTTGGGAGGCAAGATATTCACAAATATCATCAACATTCATGAATGATTGAATCGTGCAAGATATTTCTGGAAAATGAACATGGTAGTCTAGTGATTTAGAGCCGAAACGTCCTTATATGCATTTGAAAACTTAGTTTTTATGCACGCACATATTTATATGTGGTTGCATATTGCTGTCATCTCTATCTGGGTGACTGGCGTCTGCAGCTGTATCTCCTAAATCCCTTGCAGGATCTTAATGAGATTTGGCAGGTATGTTCCTATGAAGCTGACGACAGATGAGGATGCGAGTTTTAGCTTTTTACGGTTGCCTTTTATCTTCGTAATTCTTATCTGGATTTTCATGAAATTTGGCAAATAGGTTGCTATTACGAAAGCAATGACACTTTACATTATCGCATTGCCTTAACGATTCTGCATCTCCTTTTGGCCGTTTTTAAATTTTCTAGTCCGTTTTTGACATCCGCCTTTATGTCTTCAACTGCTTGAAGGATCATTATGAAAATTAGCAAGAGTGTTTTTGATGAGGAGACCGCAGTTGGCAGTAATTTTTGGGAGTGTTCGACTACTCAGGCGCTCCTTGGTGGGGATTTTCTGTCATTTTGCATCCACAGTTGTATCTCCTTCACCCTTTGCTGGAATGTTGTGGCAGATATGTTGCTATGGAGTTGGCAACACATGATGTTTGGTTTCAGCCCAGTGCGACAATTGGTGTGCCTCTAGTAGCAATTTTTATGCCATCATCCCTGTCCGTCTGACATCCATCTGGTGTCCAGCGTCCTTTGCTCCATTTCTGAAATCTTTTGATGTATGTTCATGAAATTTTGCACATATGTTCCTTTCATGGATGGGATGACGTGAGTGAACTTTCGCACAGTTCCGACTACTGTATCTTTAGAGTTCTGTGACAGTTTTTATTGAAAGGTCGCAAACGAGTTTCTGGTATGATGGCCATAGCATCTATCCATTTTGGGATTGATTTGACATGTTATGCACCACCAAGTGTCCATGTTTTGACACTGATAGACACCTGTAGAGACACACTGTTTGCGTTGCTGTCGTGGGTGCATTTCAACACTGCATTGTTCTTGTTTATGCATGTTTGCTTGTATTCATTTGGCTCAGTACCGTTGGTCTTGAAGTTAGGAATCAATCGTTAATATATCCAAACATAACCAAACCATGAGTTTTAAAAGACGGGAAGTTTCTGAGGTTTTGGGGCTGTACGTTGTGGGAACTAATCCTAATAGGTATGCTGACCATCAGTTCTGGGCATCACTAGAAGTGGAATTTAACTCATGCTTTCTGGAAAAACAGGTTTGATTTAGGCCACTTAGTACTTTTATGGTCTTATCTTGTTTGTCAGTATAGAAGTGTTCTCATGCTGTGACTGGACTTGCTCTCAGAACTGACGGTTCTTCTAAAGCCCATTTCTTTATTTGGTAATAATTTTTAAGGAACAAATTGGGATTTATTTTATTACGGTAAGTTGCCAAAATCATAATTTCCTTCTTGACTGAGAGCACAGCCACTGGATAGGTCTGTGTGTTGATTGTGTCTCTACTGACACATAGATCTGTGTGTTAATTGTGCCTCTACTGATACATAGGTCTGTGTGTTAATTGTGCCTCTACTGATACATAGGTCTGTGTGTTAATTGTGCCTCTACTGATACATAGGTCTGTGTGTTAACTGTGCTTCTACTGACACGTTTCCAGGAGAGAAACGGCCTCACTCAGGTCACCATGCCTAAAGAGAATATAAAAGCAGTCACACCCACCAGGCCTGTCAATCAACTCTGTTGGTTCCTAATGACAGTAATCCTGTAAGTGAATTCATTTGGTAGTTATATTACAATGTAGACATTGGAAATAAATAATTGCTAAAATTGTCATTTTTCTGTTTGATATAAGGCCAGACAATCGCATGTGAATAAAAGATTTTGATCTATAAGTTGTCATCAGTTTTTAAACAAAAATTGACCATACACCTTTTTTCTGTGTTGCTGTGCATTACTGTTTACATACATTGATAACTGATAGGACACGGGGCTTGAACCCGCACTCTACAAAAATTAAACCACCACAAAGCAGTCATTACAGGTTAACAATGAAACACTACAGGTATATAATCAAACAGACGTACATGAATAAGATAAACATAAAGCATTAACTAAAATTACTTACTGGGAGTTTTCCGCGGGCCCAGCTAATAATACCTCTAAAGTGCATTTACTACATGACGAGAACCAATATTGGAAACGAGCACTACAGATGACTGCTCAAGCTAAAAACCATCTAACGGTACTCTTGAAATTGTAACATATACTTAGCCAATAAACAATTACCTAGGAGCGCAAGTAGGCCACAATTACAATACACTCTGGAAATGTCCTAAGCGTACATACAACGCCTGTAGTGGACATAAAGTATTCTAAACAAAGGACTAGTCCTCCTGCATTGGCAATACTGAGGTTCATGTGCACTTAAAATAGCTGCACTGTTGCACTACAGAGAATGTCACCTGCCATGCATTTCCGGTGTGTTTGTTGACTTTTGGGGTTTTGAATTGTGCAGAACACTATATGTAAGTAAGTAAGTAATTTTATGTTATGGTGACGTGTTCAAACAATTAATACGCAACAAAACAGGAACACCCAGCCCGCCACCACGGAGCTTATAAGTCACTTTAGATACATCAAAACAAAATGAAAAAAACAAGTGTACAAGCATTGCAAGAGGACCAAAAAGATAAGAGTGATCTTTTACCTATCTCAAAAATATTTTTTATGAAGACTGGAGTTTTTCTGATAACATCTTTTTGCATAGTTGTAATTTACTTTTACTGCTTTCTGCACGAAATCGTGAATATTTAATCTCAACTTGAGAGTTAAGAGTGTATCTGACCTCTAAGAAAAACGGACACTCAAACAGAAAATATACTTCAGTTTTGACATGACCAGTGTGACAAAGACAGCAAATTCTATCATCAAGTTCCAGAGAATGAAAACGCCCAACCTCAATTAATAGCTGTAGGGTTCCGGTTCTTATTTGAGCAAGAATTGACCTACCTAGGCCGAGTCAGGTCTAACTGCACATTAGTCTCAAATTTTAAAAACATTCTTCCAAACATAGGTTCTTAACTTTGGTTTCAAACGGCATTCAAACAACCACCTATTGCAAGACAAATCATACAAAATAGTCTTACAGTGAGAGAGATTAACTGAACGTAAATTATGAAAATGATTCGAAATCCCCAGCTCTTCAATAATGTTCAGAACTTCAGAAGACCAATTATTAGTACAGGTTGTGTAGTCCCACCAAAATATTCGATATGTTAGTCTATCTTCCTCGAAATTAATAGCACGATTCCACATTGTCAAAAGGTCAACTTACATTGTGGAATTCCCACACCATGTCACCCATAACCGCATGATTAGGAACAAATTTTTGAACGCCCAAGAAAAATTGTGCTGCTCTATTCTGAATGACATCATAATCCTGTAGACTAGAGCCACCTACACAATAATCTCTTACAGGCACAACACAAGCATTGAATAATGTAGAGAAGGCTCTGTACCTCATATTTTTATTCTTTTTAAATTTATTGATTAAAGCGCCCAAAGCTGGCAGTTTCGGACAGAGTTTTAGTAGTTTCAGAAAACTTCAAATGTTCATTTAAAATTATGCCTAAATATTTATAATTGGGTACATAGTCTAGGTCTAGTCGACCCAACCGAAAGGGATATAGACTACAAGAGACAAGCTCGGATCTGTAGTGGTTTTCTCCTGATTGACAATTAGCCTCCATTTAGAGCACCATTTGGCAACTATATTCAATAAACCCTGTAAATTTTCTTCGCTCTCGGGAAGTACCACTATATCATCCGCATAAAACAAAGATGAAACATTATCAGCACCAATAGGAATTCCTAAATTTGACTGTTTTAATTTCGTTGCCAATTCAGTGCAAAAAGAGTACATGGTAAAACATTTCCTTGTTTGACCCCACACGGTGTATAAAACCAGTCAGTAATGGTATTATTAATTTTAACACAGGATTGAGTTTCGGCGAACATATTTTTAACCGATTCATAAAACTTCAACTATCTTCAGATCCAGCATTTTAAAAAGTAAACTATTTCTATCAACCCAGTCAAAGGCTTTTTGCATATCAATAAAAGTCTTAAATGTGGATTGTTTGTTATTCAAGCGGTTACAAATAACAGAGATCAAAACAAAGACATGATCAACACATGCTCTGTCACCGTGGCGACGAAAGCCATTCTGCTCATCAACAAGGAGTCCATTTTCTTCCGTGTACTCAACCAGTCTATTGTTCATTACACTACTATTATACTTGTATACATTGGACAACAAGCTGATACCTCTGTAACTCAGCGGGACGCACGAGTCTCTCTGACCCCTTGGTATTTGGCATAATAACGGATTTAGCTCATAGACCAGGAAACATGTCGTAACGAAAACCATTTAGAACAAAGCAGTCAAACGGTAAATAGCGGTATCAATTTTACATACTTCGTAACATATTTGATCTATTCCTACTGCTTTAGTATATTTAGATTTCATCATTACCCGCTTTACTTCATCGTGAGTAGTATTTTTATTCAAAGTACTGTTTTCATCAAAGTCATGATTACATAATGACTCAAGATCAGGTTTTTTGAGAAGCATATCGGCATAAAATTCCCGGTCAAAATTATTTACAGTTGGTCCATTGTTTAAGGATTCATACCCGTTTTTCCATTTATAAAAAAACATTGGTTATTGGTAATAAGGTTTCCAGTATCATTGTATACCTGCATGGGTTCTCTCTTTCTAAAGTAGGGGCCCAAATTCTTAATATACTACAAAATTCTGTTGTGTTATTAAAATTTAGAGATTCTATAAGGTCAGCTCTATCTCTCAAAAATTTTCTTTCGATCCTGTGAACTTCATCAAATAGTACCTAAGCATTTCGAAAATGGCGTCTAAGTAAAGATCGTTCTTCTCCAGAGCCGCTGCATTTCAAAAAAAATTTTTCCTTGAAACTTGAATATAAATGTTACGCATTGCTGGTATATCTACGTGAAGTCATAAACATGTTCAATGTCTGTAGCCTTGTTATTTCAGCACCGTATTTTATGGCTCATACACGGTGCTGGTACATTTGTGTGAAGTCGATGGTCAGATACCCTTCAACTCATCATCTCTCGTCCTCATGATGGAGCTGTGCAAGGTCAGTTTGAATGAGTAAATATTTGATTAATTATAAAGGTATTGAAAAATATTCAACATAATGGCCAAATGAAAGGGAATTCTTTTTAAATGATTAGACAACATTATTCAGGTGTGATCGTACATGATTTTGAGTGCAACTGTTTTCTGGAGGATTTGTTGCTAACTTTAAGTGAAATGTAAAGAAAGTTGTATTGGAGTTGATTGACATGGGATAACAGTATATATTTGACACTCCAGGCAGTCGCTCTTTTCTTTAACTACATGTCGGACAGGATCGCAAACATTGATCTTCTTCATGAACAATTTCTCACACACCACATTTCTGTTCTGATGAACACAATATTGTTTCTTGAACAGCAGTTTTTTTCTTACAAGGAGCTTTCTGTTCTCTGAATCTATTTTTCTTGAGACACTAATATTGTGGAGTTCTATAGCGAGGCAGGGTGGCTGTCCTGATATTGTGAGTGTGTGTTTGTAAATAAAAGTAAGAAATATGTTGATCACATTGTACATCGGAGAACATGCTCACATTTAAGTTCTGTGAAGGAAAAAACTTCTTATGATGGTGTGTTTTGCAATCGACTTTAGTAACTAAAGGTGGTAGGTGGGGAGCATGCTGGTCTCCTATCTGCTGGGTCATGAGTATGATTCTTAGTTGAACCAGGTTTCGTTCTCTTGCCAAGCAACATGCTATTTTTTTCTCAGTTTGCTGTGAAATCTCCACTTCTGCATTGCGGCTGTTATAACCAGAACCTGTGGAGGGGCTGATTACCCGGGCTCATTAGTTACAATCAATTATTAATTTAAGTTTTGTCATGCGATATTCACTTTCTGATATTTATCATCAAATCTGGTTCCAGCTGATGGTCTCGCTTGTCCTCTACTTGCCAGAGTTTGGCGTCTCCTCCATAAGGCGTCTCTCTCTGCGCTTTGCCTTGCCATTCACATTGCCCGCACTTCTCTACTGCTTCAACAATAATATTGCAGTGCACATGCAGCTTCACATGGACCCAGCCACTTATCAGGTGAGTCATGTGACTGGTCACGTGAGTCATGTGACTGGTCAGGTGATAGTTTTGCATGAGATAGTAATTTCTTCACTGGTTACTAGAAAATTGGAAATGTGAGATTGTTAAAGCTAACTTTTAAAATGTAAGAAAGTTAGAGATTGAAAGGCTGCCTCAAAATACCTAGATCAGCAAACTCTTTCACACAAAAAATTATCTAGAGACGCACCATCCAAACACACTGAATAAATCTAAGAACCTCAATGAAAATCATGTTCAAGGTCCACAAATTGTCTGTGATGTCACGATGTTACGAGTTGACAATCCTCCCACAATGCATTTGAACCGTGACAGCAGCGCTGTAGATAAAATCTTTCAACCTGATGTTGAACAGATACTGACTAGATTTGTCTAAACATTATTTGTATGGATTTTACATGTTGAACTACCATATCTTGTTAAGGAATCAGCTGTCTCAAAACCCTCATCTTTTTACGTAATCTGCTTCAAAATCTCCTTCATGTTGCATTCAGATTTTTTTTACTACAACCGCTGTCACCAATCTTGCATTTACTTCAGATTGGTTTGCTTTTTCAAACTCGACTGCTGTTCATGTTGATCAAAGATTTTGAAATCTCAGTGTTTATGTGGCTTATTTTTGGTTTGTTCTGCCTTTCATGTATACCATGAAGCATTTTTGAGATTGAAAGGCTTGGAGTGGATCAAAATGACTGCTGTATTTTAAGACTGGTCTTGTCTCATCGCTAGGCATAAGTAAAATCACACATGGTTACAAGAATTTGTAACAAAGTGTTGCGATCCACTAAGATACAAGCCAATAGCAGTGCTGAAACACACACAATGTAATGGATGTTTTAATAGTGGATTTATTCATTTTAAACAAAAATGGAATGACCTTATTCAAGTGTTCTCGTTACAACATCTTTAATGATCTTAAAAAGAAACACTCTGTCAATACTCGTTTATTTTCAGGTGTTAAGTAATTTGAAGATATTATCCACAGCCTTTCTGTACAGACTCATAATTAAGAGGTAAGCAAGCTCCATTGGATGTCCACAGCCTTTCTGTACAGGGTCATAATTAAGAGGTCAGTAAGCTCCATTGGATGTCCACAGCATTTCTGTACAGGTTCATAAATAAGAGGTCAGTAAGCTCCATTGGATGTCCACAGCATTTCTGTACAGGTTCTGTCCACATCATTTCTGTACAGGCTCATGATTAAGAGGTCAGTAAGCTCCATTGGATGTCCACAGCATTTCTGTACAGGCTCATAATTAAGAGGTCAGTAAGCTCCATTGGATGTCCACAGCATTTCTGTACAAACTCAAAATTAACAGGCAAGCAAGCTCCACTGGATGTCCACAGCCTTCGTGTACAGGGTCATTATTTACTTACCTGTTAAAACAGGTAAGTAAGCTCCACTGGAGCAACAAGAGTATGGTAATGCTTTGCTTATTTTGCACGCAATATGGCCGACAAATGAATACTTTATTTTGTCAAAACTTTTTTTAATAAAAATAAAGTCTATAAGAAAATTTAAGTCTATTTTATCGTGGTTTGTGTTGCGTGGTTTCCTTTATTTTCATTGGGAGTTATAGAAAAATGCGACGTTAACTATTAATTTTGTAGAAAGTGTAGAAGTACATATTAAGTACTGTTAATGTTACGCTGACTTGTTAATGATCGTGCTGTTTGTAAGAAAACTAAGCAGCGAACCAGTTTGCTGGGACTATTATTTTTGACTGTGGGGTCCACCACTGGAAGAGCTTGTGCCTTTTCCATCACAGGGGGGCTAACTCCTAGAACTGCCACTCTAGTTACTACATCGGTATATCAGTCTTAGCATGTTGCAGCATGAATGCATATTATTCTCATTTACGTTGTCTTCATTTTTTCTGTAAATCACACAATGTTGTCTTATCACAACTTACCCAGTGCGCTACCCATTTAAAATGGAACTTGCACGCCAATTCTTTATCTCTGTGATTGCTTGGTCAAATTAGTTAGAGACACAACATATACCGACGATGCAAATATGAAATAGGTTGAGAATTGCCAAATGTTTTAAGAATCACTCAACCATGTCCAGTAAGTATCGTGACGTGGTGTTTGGGAATAAGACTGCACGATGTGGGCTATGTGAGCCCTTTTTGGTGCAAAGGTTACCTATTTGCAGATTTTTTGTTTTGTTTTCACATTTAAAAGTTGTCAATGAATACAACTTACTGTACTTTGTTTAGGTTAGATGATGTTCAAATAACATTGTCGTTTAGTTTTTGCTATACATTAGCATAGTTAGGAGCAGGGAAATGCATATTTTCTCAAAGACTTGATGAGTACAATTTGTCAAGTTTTGACCTAGCATCATTAAAAGTTTGATTGAGCATTTTGCAGTAGCTATTTCAATTGTATATACAAGTTCAGTGTCATAATCCTATATTTCACAATTTGATGTGTGCCGTGTTTATTTTAAACTATTGTTTCAGACCGATCAGACCTATTCAGTGGTTGGCCTTGTTTTTGTTGGCATTGGCAGGAGTCAGTAACAGGTAGGGAATTAAATTGGATGTTATGGTACAAATAGCCAATTGGTGGCGTTTTGGCTTGACGGCACGGCATTGATGGTGTTCTGACGTCAATGCCGCGCCGTCTGGTCAAAACGCCACCAATTGGCCAGAATAACGATAACGTCACAAGCCAAGCTGAAGTCCGTAAGATGCGGATGCAACGTCGTTAATTTTTGTAAGTTTTTATTCCAGTATTAGACTCAAACTGGATCTTCCTAGAAGTGTTAGCCATGTGTCAGTAGATGGCTTGTTTTCTGGGCTGACAGAAGACACTGTCATGTACCCTCATGACTTCATTCATCTTTCTTTTGGTTCAGCTAGTCATGCTGTTTTGCTAGGTGTTATTCATGGGCAGTGCGCCATAGGGGGCTGGGGGGGCTATAGTGCTGCGCCGCCCGTGTTATTGCACTGCATGTCCTGTTGCCCGTTGCTCTGCTACTCGTGAAACATCTGGCCAATGTCAATATGCTAAAGGTTGAAGTAAACGGACCAATAGATTTTAGAAATGATGTAACTTTAGTGGATAGCTTCAAACAGTAGAAAGTGTGTAGAATTTTATTTCAAATTTAATACCAATCTGCCTGTGACTGGGTCAGCTGACCATTTCTATTTACAATTAGTTAAAAATAGCAAAAAAGAGACCTCCATTCTCTGGAAAGCAACAACATGGATGTCATTGGTTGAATTTCTTTTGATTTGAATGAAAATTTCAAAATTGTTGTCACAGTTTCTAACTAATCTCTTTGTTTTCATGTAACACACTGTTTGATTTTGTCATGAAATTCATAAAAGTCTCAATTTTAATTCTTATGCAAGAGAGTAATACTTTGCATCAGATGTGATGTCTGAATGTTTCATTCAAATCGCATTAGCCATTTTTGAGATATTTTGACATTGATGGCTCCTCCAAAATCTAACAGTTTAAACGTTACCTCATCTAAACAACATAATTTATGATAAGTAATTCACCTACTCACATTTGTAACAGTACGTCAACTATACACCCACAATTCATCTCTCTTTAATAGTGTCTTTGCTGAACTTGATTAGGCTTCATTGTTTGCGTCTTCAGCTACGGAGGCCTTCAGAAGATGATGTCACCAGGTGTGGACACAAGCTCTTACATTCACATCACAGCTACTGGGATAACCATGATTACATTATACTGTCTAATTTCTGGTCTGGCTGGAGTCTACACAGAATATATACTGAAGAAACATTATCAGGTAAAATTGAAAGTTGTTACAGTACAAACCAAACGTATTCAGTCAAAGTGTCTTGGAATTCCTCGTCATAACGGCAGGGCGGAAGCTGAATTTATCACGAGAGTAGAGTGGCAAGATGGCTTCATCATTTTGTAATTTGGATTTTGCCACCTTATTAGTTATTGCCAGTAAATTTTGCGGTCAACAGAATTAACCATCATGATGGGAAAACAGTGTTTTGTCTGGTTACTTTTATCTTGTACTGTATTTGATTACTTTTGTCTAACTGCACTTTACTTGTCATGTCCTGTACTGTGCTTGAAGTACTTACAATAATTCTGCAGACATGTACGAGGATGCTGAATAGGTTCCCATGAGGCTTTTTAGAACCTTTTTTCTCTCATGATGAAGAGTAGCCATGGTAGGATTCTTTTGGAAATCTTTGGAAGAAACTCCTCTATTGATGACACGGAAGTGTATCATCAATCTTCAAGCCTCCATGACGGCGTTTTTCCATCCAGTGACTTTACCAGATGTAGAGGGTTGTGAGCATGTGATAACATCTAGCTTCTTTGTTAACTGCCAAGCACAGTCTTTTGTTTGTTATGACAACAAGCAGACTACTTATCTACCAGGCTTATTACAGACCATGTATGAACAGCCAAACTCCGATTTTGGCGATTCAAAAACATGATCACCATTTGACAAAGATTTCAGAAATGCTATTGGTTTATGTTCAAATAAGTTACAACTTAACTTTTATTTTTAACAGGACAATTCAGTCAGGGTATATATACGATCTTATTGGAGATTAAAGCAATTATCGAACAAAAGAGTGCAGGCCCTCCAACCATGAATGCCAGAATGGAGTTAATCAGTCGTGTAAGATATTGGCTACCAGGGGTAAACTTCCCAACTTGTTGTTGGGCTGTTCAACATTTTAAAATCCATTGACAGTCGCCCAACCATGTCTCACTGTATCAACGTGTTCTGCATTTCAGTCTTCCATCCATCTTCAGAACCTCATCTTGTACTCATTTGGCGTTCTGTTCAACAGTGCCGCCTACCTGCATCAGGAGTGGGACTCCGAATCGGGCAGCTTCTTCAAAGGCTTTAGTATATACACGTGGATAGTAGTGCTGACTCAGGTGAGATTTTATTGGACTGATGTCAGGGAGATCTCTGGTGAGGCAGAAATAGGAACTTGGGATTTACTTGATGGTGCTGGTAGAACCATGGTTTTACTTGTAGAAATGCATCCAGTGACATCGTGTCAGAATCTTACATCAGTTTTCAATTGTTGACCTATTCCGATAGTATAAAGGCATTTTCTACATTTAAGCCATCTAGTAAGTACCTAATTACCTATTGGAGTTTATTTAAGGGGACACTATTGGTTTTACGGTCAAAGCATGCGTTTTTGGGATTATTTATTTATTATTGGATGAGATAGATGTCTTGAAGCTATCATCTTCGACCAGAGCTTAAACCAACAAAATCCTTTTATGTTTTGTAATTTCATTACAAATCTCCAATATATTTCTGAATGTTGTGACTAGTATTATCACGTAGTAATTCTTTCTGTTTCTTTCTAGGGTCTGTCTGGTTTGATGTTCTCTGCCATTATGAAGCATGCGAGTAACATTGCTCGCCTCTTTGTCATTTCATGTGCCATGCTTGTCACCACCGTCCTATCCGTTGTCATCTTCGACCTACAACTCAATGTCTATTTCTTGTCTTCGTTTGTTCTTGTCGCCGTTGCGCTTGTCATGTATCACAGTGCGTAGAGACAAAGTTAAAAGTTTAAAATTGAATTGTCTGGTGGAAAATCAGAAAATTTATTATTTGTTTTAGTTATGGTGGCTTTTGGTGGCTGTCAAGCGAAATGAAGTCAATTATTTAATGAATCGTATCGAGTTTGACTGAAATGAACTTTCTGAAATTTCCTTGTGGAAGTGCTTTTTGTGGCTTGTGGCACAGGGTTGGGGGTTGTTGAAGTCAAAAGCTCTCATGTTGAAATTAAGAAATTACCTGTGCCAAATATTTGTGACTAGAGTCTCAAGTAAATGGAATACTTTCTGATAACTGGTCATTAATTCACTATTAAAGTTACATAAAACTGCTCTGTGTGAGCTGTACATACAACGCTAGTTTTTTACATATTTGTTGGTTGTTTAATCATTAGTTTTGTGATCTTTTAATATTCTGACCAAGGCAAAATGCTGAGCTTCAATAAGTTGAAGAGATCTAACTACAAAAAAAAACAAAAGACTTGTTTATTGTGAGAGTAAAATCTTATCAAGCAATAACCATGGCAGTCTGAACAAAAGGGGGCGCTGCTAACACAAGTGTTGAGGTATGGTATTCACTTTGTATCAGATGTTAATTTTAATGCACAGAATTTGAGATATTCATTGTATTATATCATGATTCATTTTTTTGCATTGTCTTAAACTTGTTTGATTGGAGAAATGATACAGGACATGTGTTGTATAAATGGCATGTGGTGAATGATAGGAGACATTTGTTGTATAAATGGCAGATGGTAAATGATACGAGACATTTGTTGTATAAATGGCATGTGGTAAATGATACAGACATGTGTTGTATAAATGGCAGATGGTAAATGATACCAAGACACGTGTTGTATAAATGCCAGATGGTAAATTGTCCAGGAAGGCTGCAGTTATCCAATTGTATATATTGCCAAATTTTTAGTCTTTATTTATTAACTGTTTAGTTTAAAGTCACAAGCTGGACCATTTTAAAAAATCTGCTTTGGTAATGATAAAGGTTGTGGAGTTTTTTTACTTGTAATGACTTCAAGTGTTTTGAATTGTGTTGTTACAAACTGGGTTTTTGGTGGCAGGTGCTTGATTCTTGTTTAATGGTCTGGTAATTTCAACTCTATCTGATTATTGCTAGTTGTGGCTTTATAAAATGTTTTATGTCTTCCATAATTTATTGGCTTTGCTTTTACTGGTTAAAACTGGCAATTGTAAAATCTAACTTTGGGCTACCAAAAACAGAAGCCATCAAAAGTTTTTGCCAGCAAGTCACAACTTGGATAAAAATCACTGAACTGTTGAACATATGCTAGGTTATATAGAACCCAAGAAAAAGTTGGGCTAACTTCTGAATGTGATACCTGATAGGATTCATATGCTAACTTCTGGATGTGATACCTGATAGGATTCATATGCTAAATTCTGAATGTGATACCTGATAGGATTCATATTTAACTTTCTGATGCTTTATGTGCTGTTCTCAAAAATGCTTCAAGGAATTGCTTTTAAATTGATGTTCCACTTTTGCATAAATGGCTATCAAAAATAGAAGTTTTATAATTGTCACCAAATATCTAAAGTGCCCTAAAAGAAAAGCAAAATGATATTTTAGAAACCTGCGTTTTTAGATCTCATCCATCCTGAACATTTACATCAAATGAAAGTTGATTATGTTCTGGATACCACTGTTTTACAATCAATGTACTTTATGGCAAAATTTTGTTGAAAAGACATGGTCACGTGACCCAATTAATGGCAGATTGGTACAAAACTAAAATTAATTTTTACAGGCTTTTAACTTCCAGAAAATGTTTGTACTTTTACCCAGTTGAAATTTATAGTTTGGAGATATGTAACTAAAAACGAAGATTTTTTAATAATGTCCCTTAAACCCAACATATTGGCTTTAATATATCGTGTGGTTTTTATTCACTAAAATTGTGAATGACATTAACCGTAGTGTGGCCTACAAAGATGTCAAATTAATTTGCTGGTCAATTTTATTTGTTTTCAATTGAAGTGGAACTAGGCAGGCTAATTTCTTATCTCTGTGATTGCTTGGCCAAATTAGTTAGAAACACAACATATAGCGACGGTGTGAATGTTTTTGAGAACGAGTTTTGTGGCAAAAATGATGCTCCGCAAATCACTGAACCGTGTCCTGTTAGTATCGTGACGTGTGCTGGGGAATAACACTGCATAATACAGGCTATGTAAATCCTCGAGGTACGTCATTAGTCCAAAGGTAACCTGATAAAGTTTGAGTCTAATACTGGAATAAAAACTTACAAAAATTAGCGACGTTGCGTCCGCATCTCACGGACGTCAGCTTGGCTTGTGACGTTATCGTTATTCTGGCCAATATTGGTGGTGTTTTGACCAGACGGGGCGGCATTGACGTCAGAACACCATCCCATACGTGTGGCAAATTGAATCTTAAACCGCCTCTATTATTTAAGGAGGCACTCTTAATACGCTCATGGAGAGCTTCCTTTACACCCCTTCTGAACCAGACTTCCTCATAGTCTAGGATAGCGATATCATCAGTATTGAAATCATGTCCAGTGGCGCACAAGTGGCTAAAAATAGCCGAATCATTGACCTAAGTGTCCCCGCAGCTGGGACGACGATGTTGTGACATACGCATTTTTATTCCAGTATTAGACCTAAACTTTATCCGTTTTCTCAACTGGATGTCTCAAAATTTTCATGCTTTTAGCTAAGGTAACCTGTTAACAAATTTTTTGTTTTCACATTTACAAGTTGTCAATGAATACAACTACACTTTGTTTGGCATAAATTATGTTAAAATAGCATTGTCCAGTTCCTACATTACCATATATTAAGGAGTATGCAAATAAATCGATTTTCCTCGGTTAAAAGTTTATTTCTGAGAAACGGTATGCTAGAGGTCATGATCACCGCCAAGCAAAAACGAACTGTCTCATGGTCACCAAGTCCGTGCTTCTTTGTAATCTAAGTAACAGACATGGGTATTCTGTTTTGATTGGTTGATTGCTATGATTTGTTAGCAATATCCAAATAAGTTGTGACAGGTATTCACTGTCTGTGTATTAAGATTGGATGGAATAAAGGCAGAGTATATATAGTACAGGACAAACGTAATCGGAAAAATGTCATTCTTTTCCTGTCACGACGGCGAATTCTGTTAACAGCAAGAACGATTGGTAACAACTATTAAGGTGTGACTTAGCCACCTTGCTAACTTTCTTAATTGTTGCTAATGCATTGTAAGTCATGAAGGAAGACTACTCTGATGATCGGCTTCCGTCCAGCCGTCATGACAGGGAGTTGTAGTCTACTCGCTACACTTTTCCACTCCTGCACTGGAATTTACGAACGCCAAAGGCTGTGTGTAACACGTGCCTCCCTAAGATACTCAGACGAGAAAAGGCAGTTTACTTCAAACATGTCACGTATAATTTCCATTCAGCTAGCTCCAACGAAACCTAGAGAGCCACTGGTTGGAAAAAATCATGTCTCGAACACCAGACTTACTCTCGACTGTTCCCCGGAACTAGAGGATGTTCCCCGTAAGCGCGTGCTTCTCAGTCTGGCCAACGCTTCCGTTATACTATATTCTGAAAGCGCAATTACTGAATAATTAAAAAAACAAGGTTCATTGTTTCTAATCTTGTACTGTGGCGATAACGGCTGGCAGAGATAGACTCGTCGACCCCGGCTGTGTGCGCCACGACCGCTGTGGAGTAGAACTACTCGATCTAAATTGATACAAATTAGGTTGTTTTTGGGTGGCATGCTCCTTTAATCAGTCGTGTAAGATATTGGCTACGGAGGTAAACTTCCCAACTTGTTGTTGGGCTATAGAATCGAACAAGTTGGGAGCAACGGGATGTCGCCATGATGCAAGGTTGGCCCGGAGCTGCCGCTTGGCGAAATCCGATTTTAGTGGCAGAGATCAATAGGCAGCGTTGAGTTGAGGTAATGTTAGGACCTCACCAGGGCCTCGCAAGAAAAGCTAGTCTTCGCGAAATTGCGCGAGGTGTAATTTCAAAAAGTAATTTTCAGTGGCTGATTTTTCTTGCCGCGAGACAGTTGGTGCATGGACTATATACTAATATCTATGGTTGGGCGACACCATGCACACATGCTCCGCCGCAATGACAATAAGCTATAGAGGGCGCTGGTTCGAGATTAGGTCATACACAAAAGTGGGTCACGGACCTCGACCGTCTCAGTTTATTTCGTCAGATAATTTTTTTTTAGTGCGCAATAAAGTTGCTGTACGCGAAGGTCGAAATGTCTTATCGAAGAGTTTTCCAGGATCTTTTTAGGCGCTCGTTATGTTCCGCACGGCAATATCAGCTTCGCCGAGGTTTCCGAGATACCCAGTGTTTACAAAACGAAGGGGGACACGGTCGCGGGAGGTGGCTCTATCCTCGGTGGGGCCCCGGGGGCTCATGGTTTTCTGGCAACCGCGCATTTCCATTTGGCTTCATGAGAGAGGCGGCAAAAGTTATGGAAGAAATGCAAAGAGACCTTGACAGGGCATTTCCCGCAAGACATGGGTACGGCCCCGGCTGGTGGGGGCCGAGACACGGCGTAATTTCTGCTGAGTCAGCTCTCCCCGAGGTAAGCTATTTTGCAACTCGGCTCCCTTCTCCGAAGTCCGTCGATAGGTGCTATTTTATCGAGATAACCAGTTGAGTTGCTTTATTTAAATTTGGTGTCTGTTATTCAGTGGAGCCCAAATCTAGCTGGTTCTCACTGATGACTGATCGCGGCGAGTGGACGCGGCCGTCGGACATTCGGCCTTCTAGCTTGAGGCCTGCTGCCTGAAAGCACAAGGGTGAAAAGTAAGCGCAACACAAGAAAATACTCTGACAACGTTTTTAGTCGAATGGGAAATTGGACTTTGCCGAGTTAAGGCAGTTTCCTTCAGATGTACGGTAGGCGAGTCCAAAAGCGAGGAACTGAACGCCGGTGCAGCAGCTGACGGCGGGACATCGGTCCTTCACTGAAAGCGGAACTGTCTGAATAAAAGCGAGCACAGTTGGCAAGTAGGGCAAAAAAGGGATTTTTGTCATAATCTTTTGATTTATTCCGTTTTGGTCATCAGTTTGCACATAACTGGTGTTGATCTGGGGCCCGTTCCGTGCACTGAAGAAAACTGACTTAGCTAAGACAAATCTTAAACTTTAAGCCATTTTTTAAGATATAACTTAGGCCTAAATTTGTCTCAAGTCTGTTTCAAGAAAGAGATCTTAGGTTTGACTTGAGTTTTTGACTTAATTTTTTGTCTAAGAATTTTGATTATCTTGGAAATTTCAAAGTTTGGAAATTGAGACATATGTTACACTTATTTTAAATCAAAAATGAACTTAAGTCAGTTTCTTGGAGCGGGCGGCCCCTCAGTAGTCTCTACTGACCGTGACTCAGTTTTCAGCAGCCAGTGTTGAACGCCCCACATCAATTTCACCCAAGGTCCGGTGTGTGTTTTTTGTTTGTTTTTTGAAAAGCTGCACAAAGGCACGTGGGCAAGGGCAAGCAATAATATTTGAAACACCACGAATTTTCGGAAGAAGTTTAGGCTCATGGGCAGCCGCAAAGTCCTCATGGCTGAGCCACTAACCGCAAGGGACGACCGAGTACGGAGAGTACCTCACGGGGGACCTTGGCAATTGAAATAACCGAGTATAGGCCTACAAGTTTTGTGGATGCTAATTTTTTTTCAGATAAAGTTTACTGACGGAGAATTTCGTGTCAGGGTCGACGTGCAGCATTACACTCCAGAGGAAATCGGCGTGAAGATTGCAGATAACACGATTAAAATCAGTGGCAAGCACGAAACGAAACACGACGACTATGGGATGGTTGCTAGGGAGTTCACCAGGGAATTCTCAATACCGGAAGTGAGTCCACCACTTTTTTACCTCAGTCAACATTTCTGTCTGCCCGTTTGTTTTTCCTGGCATCATAACCCTATAGCAATCATACGGGATATCTAACTCTAAGTTTCCAATTTTTACTGGTAAAAATTCAAAATCCCTGGACCTAGCTTTCTTTTTACAAGAATTTCGCAAAACCGGACTTTCATTGTCTATGAGTATCTGAATGGTGGAATCTCTCAAACTGAATCATCCTGAAAGTGGCTCCGTCTGAGTGGCGGTGCACATCTACAAGTAACAAGTATAAGGAACAAGTTGAGACCAATTTTATAGCGAAATTTAATTCCTTAACCGTAACGCGGGTTTATTTCTGGTTAGTAAAGCTCTGGTACTAATTTCAAGTTCACTTGTATTAAATATAAAAAGGTGATTTTGTAAAAATTGATTAATACATGGCTTAGAAGTAAACTCAAGCGCATTACTGAGACTTTCCGTAGATAAGCCCATGGGTGTGTATTCGGAAAATGAAAATTTTAAGGTGTTTTAGTAACACCATATAAACGCCCGTGCGTTTATTCTTAAAAGGGGGGCTTGTAAACGGAATGTCATAGCTTTCCCCTGACTTTGACATTTTTTTTACTTAAAACTGTGTTTTTTAATTTTATGTTAATAAATGCATAGTTCGCCAACACCTTGTTCGTTTTTTGTAAATCATGGGCGCACCCGGTGGGTGGCTTGGGAGGCGCGAATGAGCACCCCAAAAAGGTCTGCCTCAGTGAAACAAAAAGATCGAGTAAACGAGACAAAAGTCGACAAAATCGACGGGAAGTCGACGCAGATGCACGGTGCGTGTGCCTGAACCTAGTCCTCGTGGATTTCTTTCAATAAAATGTCCCCGTATCGAAAAATTCGATCCCCCCTACATTTTTGGCTGGGTGCGCGCATGTAAATGATAAATGCTCCTCACAACTGAATTTGTGACAAAAAGTTAACGCTGAGTGGGCTTTTAAGAGGAAATTTTCCGAATAAACGCCCCACTATCTGGGCACTTGACACCAGAAGTAGTACCGGTAACACCTAATAAACGCACACTGGGCGTTTATTTGGCAAAAGTTTCCGAACAAACGCCCATGGGCGTTTCATCAGGAAGCCTTATCTACGGAAAATATCGGTTCCATCACCGTGAAATTATGAAGTGCAATCATCACCTGCTATTTTGGTCAAGTTTCCCTGAAAACGTGCATTGCTCCAGTTTTACATTACATAGTGAGGGGTACCAGAATACCTGTTAGTGCACAACCATATTTTGAGGTCTTTGTTAGATTTTCAGTGTATCCCTGAGCCAAAACCAATATGATTTCCTGACTATTGTTCTGGCATACTGAGAAATCGTCTCTGTGTGTTGGCTTGATAAATGACCAGTTTGTGAAGGTTATGGGCTACCCTGGGATCTTTCGAATCAGCCACTGTTCACGTGTAGTGAGCAACGATATAGGGTAAAGATCTAAATGACAGTTTTGCGGTTTTCGAATGAATTTCACTTTTCACAAAAATATGAATGAAGAACGGTAACAAAAATTTGAAATAGTCAAAAATCCAAACATCAGTGTAAACACCCTACTAATCATGGGCTGCTCACCATAGGGGGCTGGGGGGCTATAGCCCCCACTTTTTCAGTGCTACGCCGCACATGGTCTATAGGCGATGCACCACAGGGGATTGAGGGGGCTTTAGCCCCCCCTTTTTCAGTGCTGCGCCGCCCATGCTAATTGTCCCAACCGGCTTCGTAACCGGAGCTTTCTAAATTCCACGATTTCTGCATTGCAAAACATTGGAGTTTTCACAAAGCTGCGAGTCAAACGTAAATGCCTACAAGTAAACTTTCAGTTCTAGAATCTGGTAATATGTTTCATTGTGTATTCTACATTCTGTCATCTCAGGAAATCGACCAAGAAAGTCTGGAATGTCAGATCAGCGAGGACGGCTTTCTAACAGTGATGGGGTCGGTAAAAAGGAGTGAACAGCCAAAACCAAGAACTCTAAAAATTGAAAGAGAAAAAGGAAGTGAAATCAAAAACGATGAATGAAATTTTTCTGTTGTGTTCACATTTTATTGAGAATCATGTCTATTATTTTTTCGTTAATTTGAAATTGTTTTAGACTAGCATGTTTACCTAGTTGATAAATGCAAATGAATATGAAGATATAGTTTTCGTCACTGTAACCATGGTAACACCTCGGGCCATTGTGTCCAAAGTATGCCCATTTGGTGTTTGACCTTTTTAGATGCTCCTTTGAATTGAAATGTCATAATCGATTCATGATTTTTGAGTCAACCTATTCACACACATACTCACACACACAGACGTACTCGAACCCATTGCAGCCTAATGGAGTGCAAATAGTTAAAAGGGTACCAAACCCAGTTTTGGCATTTTAAGAGCAATTCCATATAAAAACCAGATGGTGGGCTATATATGCAAAATCACCAATTTTTTTGAAACTTAGCATATCAGCTGGCCTTGTCAAAAGAAACCTGAGCCTGAATTTTTAAGAGTTTTTGAGTTTTTTTTAACCCTTTTTACGACCACTTTGTACTTTTTCCGAAAAATAGCAAATAATAGTACTTGGAAGTAGGTGACTTTTTGTTAGCAACAACACATCATCGCTTCACGCNTCTTAGAAGTGTCTACAAAGAGAATTTCAACTTCAAATACATTCCGATATAGCAGGCAGGTTAAGCAACATCTTGCCACTTGTGACTGGCCTGAAAAGTGGTCTTGGAGTTTTCTCCCCTGCTGGAAATTTAATTGTACCTATGAGTTGCAAATTTCAATTTCTTACTAACCTTACATGAGTCTTTATGACCATCAATGTCAAACTTTGTCACCAGTTTTCCAAGTCTGATTTTTTGCCGTTCAAAATGCAGTTTTACTGACATGAAAAAATGCAAAATATGACTTTATAGCCAAATAGGTCATATCTCGGTAACCAAAGGTCATTGAGTGCAAATATTGCAGCAGTGTACTTTGGGCAAGCATCCCAACACATGCACAAAGTATTAGTTCTGTATGAATTTTTGAGTATATAGTGATTTTTCATTTTCATATGGTTTTTATATGGCATCCTTCTTAACAGATATTAAAAACAGCGTTACCAACCAGTTCCGCTCTGAAACAAAATAATGTTCCGCAACCCTCGGATAACTCTCAAATATTTCGATCAGAATTTGAAAATTCATTTACAATTTAGCGTATTTACTTGAAAAGGAAAGACCAACCACCAAGAACCATAATATCCTATCTGTTACAAAGAAAATATATATAGGTATGTGGGATAACCTATATTTATTTGAAACCTGTTTTTATCACTCACGTACGTGGGACGTCAATGGTGCATTATCAGGTGACAGAAAGAGGATTGGTTGAAATCCACAAAACAGGGTTTATTATCCTTTTAATACACACAACACGGACGCGCACGCACGTACACCGTGACGATTTCACGTGCTGTCGAGACCAATGAGATAAATATAGAAGAGTTGAAGTAACGTGGTTTACGATGAGCAGAATGGTTCGCTATCTTGGTGATGAAGCAAGTGAGTCGCGCTGCCTGTGTGCTGTGTAGTATTAATGGAACTGCATATAATTGGACGAAAGAACCACAGCGACAAAACACCACGTTTTTAAAGGTAATAAATATTCCACGCAGCTTTTCATTGTTCAGTGATGTTTGACTTCGAATGCACATGTCTTTACATTATTATTATTTGCTTTCTCTTGTATACAAGTTTCCAATATCCTACTCCATGTAACGTTGATATACGTTTTAGTTAACACTACCGTAAGTTTTCTCCATGATAGCAAGTAGCAGTATATATTCAAGAAAACAACAACGGTTTTAAAACTTTACATGTTTCGGTGTAATTTATCAGAAGTGATAATACAGTGGCCACCTAGCTAGGCTCAGCAACAAGTAATGAAGCACAGTTCCATGGCCTGCATATCTGTGTCGTGCAAATGAAACGATTGTCAATCTAACTAAACTATCAGGACACGTTATACCCACGAATTGTGAATAATATGTTCGCAACATCAACAGAATGTTTTATCTACGTTACAGTTTTGATAGTTTCCACGAAATCTAGCACGACCATACGTACCCAATACCAGGTGCCGCAGAGGTGTCTTCAGCCTTTTGGAGAAAACCATATTAAACATAAAAAATACGGACTGTTCCAAATAGAGGTCAACAGCCGATCTACTGATGTTCTTCCTCGTCAGTAGCACTGCATGAGAACGCAGTTTTCCAGCACTTCACGTAATATTGGGTCTGCGAATTTCAACTTTTGGTAAAACAATAATGTTCCCCACCTGGCGTAGTTTGGGCGGTTCAGGACAAAGAATACATCTAGCATAGTCATGAAAATGTTTGACGTCATTTTTGACGCATCTCGAGTTCTCTGTGGGCTCGGTATATAAGGTGGAGATTGCCCAAAACTGATCAGTTTTGCCAAATTTGCCATCAATCACTGTGTGAATTGAAGGTAGTTGGCGCGCATACATAACGCAGACGACTGAGCATTTCCATTATTATTCGTTTTAGCAGTTACATCAACTGATTCGTCCATCCGTCTCGGACGTGTTTTTAGGTTTTGTTTTTAATAGTGAATCATGTGGAGTATTCCGCCGTTTTCGCATGAACTTGCCGAGGTCGCTGCAACCTCAGGCGCGATGTTAATGGTTTTTATTTGTCTGGCAGTGTTCATTCGTGATACCTGGGCTGACGGTGAATATTTTGCAACTGGTTTCATGCGGTTACCTCTTGGATTGATCTAGATCATTTTTTACCTTGTTTATATATATTCATTTCCAGTAATTTTTGCTGTAAATAGAATGTATCATCAAGACAAAATTTGTCCCATTACTCTTCAGGTGACTGTACTTTTCATTTTTCCAGGGCTGAAAGTGCTTCCACATAAATCTTAAAAGAACGAAGGGTTATGAATCGGCGTGAAATGACTCAAACACCAAACAGATTCTTTTGCATAAGATTTAGTTTCAGAATTATTTGTGCAAATCAAAAGAAACACAGCAAAATAAAGCTTTTTATTTTTTTTTAATTTTGCATCTATGACACTGACTTAATTCCATCAAAATGCTCACATCTTCAAGTTGATATAAAAAGTGGCATTTTAAAGAGCCATGATCAAACTTTGAGACGTACCGTATTCATTGGAGCAAGTAAGTTTTCAACAAGTTATATTCAAAGACATTTAGAAATAAAAACCAAAACGAATTTCACTAGGTGGCACTAGTGAAATAAATGCCCTGCCTGTAGAAATACATGCATTCACGTCGTGCGAAACCGTTTTCGCATGACCGCATCCATGCTGGCGACAGCTTTTTGGTCTCAGATGATTCAGATGATAAAAGGTCCATTTCTGGTTTTTCACCACCTAGTGAATACCAAGTAATCCATTCTGATGAGAAATTTTCACCAAGTAATGACAGATCACATGTAGCAGACAACATGCCGACTCTAAGCATGAAAGTCCTGGCCCCATCAACTTCATTTTAATCAAAAACATATCTCATCCACCTAACGCCCAAGTTCACCTAAACATGCCTACAGTAGGATGGTGAATGCCCTTATGAAGAATTTTACCACCAAATACACACTTCCTTGTTTCCAATTAGCAAGATGAAATTTTATCTGGTTATTGCATTTGAATTGACTGAAAAAATGAAAATGCCTGTGCATTAACTCAAAACCCATAATCCCGGACTTGCCAAAAATTTATTCCTATGGTTCCTTAACGCCCAAATCTTCAGGTTCAGTTAAATGCCTTAAGTAGACTGTTAACATGGGCAAGTCTGATAAAGCCATTAACTAACAAATACTCTTTCCAACAAATGTCTGTGCCACCTACAGTGAAATTGCAGGACCTCTTTAACAGACAGGTGGCAGCACGAGCCATCATCCCAACATGAAGTCAGCATTGCCTAGTGAACGTTTCCCTTTGACCTTTTTACAGATGTGAGAAAACAACACAGACTAGAACGCTCCCTGGTGACCAGAGATGTATCTGTGTGTTTCACTAAATTAATGTTAACTGGCAATTTCGTACAATATATTGTCTCTAACTATCTGCACACATTCGTTCATGCTCACACTAAAAACCAGTCACAGACTGTGTCCAATCAAATCACTGAAATTATAGTTGACCTTTGAAAATGGATAAGTGTTTTAATGACTAACTCTCGACTTCATTTCCAGTTTCTTCTCTTTGCAAAGACAAGTTCGCTGGAGTTTGTCTTGGTGACATAGTCCAACTAACGTGAGAGGTAGTACCTATCATTTCCCTTACAATGAACTTCCAAATAAATAATCTAGTCCTGATAAATATTTTCCCCAATTGCACATGCACACACCATGAAAACATGAAAGACTTGCGGTCAAAAATAAACCAACTTCCTGTAATTCAACCTTCGTCCTAGCTCGAAATTCTAGGGATTGCCTACAACTGTGACACAGAGACTATAGTTTAAGGCCACAACAGTGTCATTCGTATTTACTAATGACGATGACTGACTGTAACTGAGACACAGATTCCACTTTAAGGCAGCCATTGGCCAAAGTAGTGTCATTCATGTTCACTAATGACAGTGATTGGCTACAACTCTGACACAGTTACTAAATGACCTCAGTGATTGGCCAAGACAGTGTCATTCACCGATAATGAACCGATAATGATTGACAATAAAGGAAACTGTGACAAAAATTCTACTTGAAGGCAGTGATTGGCCACAGTAGTGTCATCATATTCCCTCACAACAGTGATTGGCTACAATTGCGACATGAATATTAGTTGAAGGCAGTGATTGGCCACAGTAGTGTCATCATAATTTCGCACAACAGAGATTGGCTACAAGTGTACCACTGATAGCACTGAAATCAAGTATCATCGCAGTGTCAGACATTTTGTTTATTGCAGCAGTGATTGGCCACAAAATTCCTCACCGACAACAATGGTCTGTCAGAACAGGCAAAATGTCAACTGCATAAACACACCATAAGTGACTAGCAATAACATCTCACTAAGAGCACCTGATTATCATTATTATGAGAAACTCGTAAAATTAAAAAAATACAGTAGTTTTGAAAAAGTTGACACAATTTCTTCTCAATGAAAAATGGCAAAATTTCAGCCACACAATTTCCAGGTAATTTTCAAGTTATTTAAAATTATTTTCTGAGTTTTTGCCGTGACATTGACAAAGCCAGACATATTTCAAGATTAGAAACTTTTTTGAAAACTTGATGCATAGCTTTCAGTCAGTAATTTACTACCATGAAGTGGAGAATGTCAGCATAGATTGCCTCAAAATTTATCAAAAATAAGGGTACTTGGATTGAGATGTTCAAGGTTTGAAGGATTTTCTCAGCATAAACAACATGTGAAAACAAATTGCACTAAAAAGTGGTTCCCTGCCAGTACTCAAAGAATACCAGCCAATAAACGGGAGGGTATTTTTGCTGTAATCTATTTTTCAAACTAAAAACCAAAGCACAAATTTTTCACAAGGAGTTCGACAGACAGATTTTAAACGTCCAAAATTAAGAGATGGAAACTCATTTCCTGTCTGAAGGCCAAAGCCATTTTTTCAGCTGTTGTTTTATACCCTGGCTGCAAGATCTGGGATTTTCCCATAAAACACACTGAATCTTAGGGAACTACTGGTATTGCACAAAAATTGCAAACAATTCATAAAAATAAAAATTCATATCATGTTATATCAACAACATATTAGTCATCATATTCCATAGGTACGCAGCAAAATGAGACTTTCTTAGAAAGCCCCGTTTTACTTATAAATAACATGGTTACTCTAAGTGTGTTTCTGGGAATGATTACAATTTAGACGTTCACTTAAAGCACTGAAACACCTTTTCTGAATACCATGTAAAACAACACAAAAACCTTTAGTGTCAGAAAATTCAAAAAACACCAATGACTACAATAAAAGAAGAACCTCTGAATACGTATGTTCAACATTTAAAGCACTTGTCAATATCTTAAAGTCACAAAGTAAATATCTCAGACTAACATGAACAGCAAAGAACGCTTTGGTACACAGACGGTCTTTCTTAGCTCGGCTGTTTATACAAAATATCACAGGTGTGGCCTTTTCAGTTCTTTTCTTTCTGCTGTTCCTTTGTTATGTTTCTTCATGGCTCCGGTCACATGACTCAGGAGGTATCATGGCCGCGGATGCCAATATCTTGAGGTTATCCTGCATCTTGCGCAGGGCCATCAGTTGTGCCTGTATGACTGAGTTCATGTGTTGCACATTAGCTGTGTGCACTTTGTCATTAAGCGCATACATTTCGCTGTAGAGATTAAACCTGAAAAAACACATTTCACTGTAGAGATTAAACCAAGAAAAACAGATTTTACTGTAGAGATTAAACCTAACAGATTTCAGTGTAGAGATTAAACCTAGAAAATCAGATTTCACCGTGGAGATTACACCTGGAACAAACATTTCACTGTAGAAACTAAAACTAGAAAAACAGATTGAAGTGCTTCACAGTAAGATCAAGGAACATCCAAACATGCTGCAGCAAAGACATCTTTACAAAGATCTTCACCAATACACAAAGATGAAAACCAACCTATAGTTTGTAGTGTTCTTTTTGTCATAATCTAATTTTCAAACCAATGGCCAAAACAAAGTTCCTGAACTGTTTTTTGCTAAGAATTTATCAGACAGACTTTCAACATCCAAAGCTAATGAGGAGCCTTATTCGCTGTCTGGATCCAAAAGCTACACTTATTTACTCTTTTGTTAATATGGAGAGTATGAATTCCATAATTTATTCTAAAACCTGAGTTGAAATCACTTTTGCAGCTTGGTTCATTATGGCAACCCTGATATATTATGAACAATAAATTCCAACAGGGAATTTGACAATAGTCGCTTACAGTGGTTTTGCATTTTAAGAACCGATTTGATGTCTGTAACTCAGTGGAGAAACTGGTTATCTGTGCCCAGTTACATGAAAAAGTCCTAAAAAGGGACACAACTAAGTTCCTTAAATCTACGCCGCATTTGTGGACTAGTGAAAACACTGAAGATTGTCCTGTCTTATGCTATTTGAATCTCATTACTATGTCAATTTTTGGCTTTGATACAAATTGAGAGTGAACTCTACATTGAATTCTCAATATCATTGACAAGAGCAACGCAGAGCGTTGAAATGTGCCCACAAAAGCACAGCAAACGGTGTGCTTCTAGGGAGTTTATTTGTATCATAAAAATGGTCACTAGATAGTCCAAACTATTTCGAATCTATCAAAAAAATGGAAAATGTCAGTTTTTAACAGAAAGCTATTTACAACATTTTATGAAAATCTGTCAAGAAACTTTAGCAAAATGGAAAAAATTAAATTGCCACTAGGGGACAAAGGTTCATCGGATCCCTCTGAAAGTTGTCGTCTTCCGTTGTCAACGTCATATATACACTAGCTAAATTTAATAAATATTCTGCAGTGAGCTTAGGAGATACAGCTAAGGGCGCAAAAAAACTGCCTCTAGGAGGCACCACAATAATTGAAGCCGTAAAATCATCAACCGTCCTCTTCACACTAACAATATATAAGCCAATTTTCACAATCATCCAAATAGTGGTTTGGTTGACAGAGGGCAGATGGCAAAAACAGACTAGAAAACAGTAAAAATGGGTACTAGATGGCACAAAATACGTTAAATCCATCTGAAAACCAGAAAATGTCACAGTTTTTTTAAAAGAAAGCTATTTAACAAATTTCATGAAAATTCATTGAGGAACTTCAGAGAAACAGGAAAACAGAAAAACTGAAATTGCCACTAGGGGGCAGTGTTAGTCGGACTCGTCTGAAAGTCATCGTCTTCCGTTGTTATTGTTAACTTCATATAAACACATTTGCTACATTTAATAAAGATCCTGTAGAGCAATTAGGCTATACAGCCATGGGCACAAAAACAAAAGTTAACAAAACTGCCACTATGAGGCGCCACAGTAATCAAAGTCATCGGAAAATTATCGTCAACCGTCCTAGAAGCAACATACATGCCAATTTTCACAATCATCCTTCGAGTGGTTCAGTTGATGGAGGGACAGACGCCACAAAAAAACAGATTCGAAAACAGTAAAAATGACCACTAGGTGGCGCAAAATACCTCGAATACATCCGAAAACGGGAGGATAGTGTCACCTCATTAATAGATGCCTATGTGCCAAATTTTATAGAAATCCCTCAAGAACCTTTGCAGATACAGAGAAAAATGTAAAAATAGAATAAAATTGCCACTAGGGGACACACCTGTAGTCCGATCTGTTCGAAAGTTGTCGTCCATTGTCAACTTCATATAAACACATCTGCTACATTTAATAAAGATCCTGCAGAGCGTTTAGGAGACACAGTCATGGGCGTAAAAACACACAAAACTGCCACTAGGAGGTGCCACAGCAGTTGAAGTCATTGGAAAATCATCATCAACCATCCTCTTCATAGTAAGACCATACATGCCAATTTTCGCAATCATCCTTACAGTGGTTTGGTTGGCAGAGGGGCGGATGCCAAAAAACAGACTCGAAAATAGTAAAAATGGCCACTAAATGGCGCACAATGCCTCGAATCCATCCGAAAACGGGAGAATAGCGTCACCCCATTAATGGATGCCTATGTGCCAAATTTCATGAAAATCGGTTGAGGACCTTTGAAGATACAGAGGCCAAAGTGAAAAACTAAAATTGCCACTAGGGGCACAGCGGTATTCAAGTCAGTCCAAAACTCGTCGCCCTCTGTCGTCAACCCCACCTACCACATTCCAATAAGATCCTGCAAGGGTTTAGGAGATACAGCCACGGACGCCGGACGCCCAGACAGAGATGACGGCAGTATACATCCATATATAAATATGTGGGCGCATAAAAATGAGTAGGGATCTTTTCAAGCAACGCCCCTAATTTAAGAACTAAGTGCTTAAATGTTTTGACTGAATTAAGGGCTCGGTTTTGAGATATATAAAATGCCATTATTCAAAGAAGAGTTCATAATGAATATAAAATAATAGAAAAAATATTGCATCCTAAAGAACAAAACAAATACGAAAAAGATTTAGGTAACTTAGTTGAGTCCTTATTTGAGACTGTTTCATGCAACCGGGCACTGGATGGACCCTTGCAAGCAACTATTACAAAGAATTCAACATGTAAACACAGCCTTCAGAGTAATTCTGGCAGTCACAAAAAAATTAAAACAGTCTAACATTCAACCAAGTGAGAAATGTACGGAGAACTTACTGCTCGTTCTGATATGGCGTATTTCCAGAGAGCCTCGCTTCAAGGCTGAGAATCTTGTATGAGAGAATAACTGCTGATATCAGCAAAACGACCACACTGGAAGAAAAACATACTGATTGAATATCGAATGACAAAAATATTTTCCAAATTATTTGCTTTTGTTTTATGCAACTTTTAAGTTTTTTCATAAAAATCACAGACCCAGTGCAGCAGTGGAAAATATTAAAACAATTTCTAAAAGCATTTCAGAGTACAGTGCGTAAAGCAGAGCACCTGAAACTTACACATGACACATGAATCTTATCAAACATTTCTGAGACGTAACATTCCCAAGTTTGCCAAATTTGGCCATTTTTCGAGGGTCCTACATAACCCAGGCTATGTTCCTAACAATGGCAATACAAAGGCATTGTTTGCACACGCACACGCACACACACACGTATACATACATATATCAGTGGATAACAACTACGACAAATAATTCTTGAATCTGCTATGCAAATATGAAGACAGCGACAGTTAAAGAAGCAATTCTAACAAATTGAATGTCCGGATATCAATATGAGATAACTCAGGTCTTCCATGAACAGAACAAAAAAATTTAGTACTCACAGTGCACAACAGATGGCAACAAGGGTACTTGTGTTGATATATGACCTGTGGAATAGAAAGAAAATGAAAATGAATAATAGTAACGACTGGGGGAGGTGGGGACAGCACAAACTTGGCCAACAGAGAGGGACACCATTGTCTTCTGCCCCGGTGGCCACTGGTAATAGTAGACTTACACATGCATTTGCAAATTTAAGCAGGTGCGTGTGCGTGGCTCTTAAGTCAGGTGCGTGTACATGTAACCACATAAGTCAGGTGTGTCTATGTGTAACCATTTACTGAACATGTATGTTTCCAAATACGTTTACTTATTTGTTTACAAAACCATTCTAATAGCGTGGTTGACAACAATGACACGAACACTATCTCAAATGACAGACGGAGTTTATAACTAAATGTACTTACCTGGTTAATGTTAAGACTCGTTCCTTGTCGTAATCAAATTTTATACCTGTACAAAGTAAATCAAAATGTTGAAAGACAGATGATAAAACAACAAAACAAAGAAAGCAATGGTGAAACATGATTTTGCACTACAGTTTCATATGTACATGGCTTTTTTCAGAACCTTTTTAACCTGTTAGAAACTGCTCACAGCCAGCAATCGCAGTCTACCACTGTACACAGGATTTGATCCTGTTTCTCAGACACACCAATTCATTAAAAAGCCATAACCATACACTCTCACCAATTCCAGACAAAAAAATTCCCAAAATTAGTATTTTCACATTTTTCAAAGGCTTCTATTGTTGTGTGAATGACGACAATTTCTCCAAAAACACAGTGTGGTGGTAGATACGGTATAGAAATTAAAAACTATAAGAATATTTATTTGGTCTACTTCTTTTATCAAAAAAGAGAAAAATTCTCCTTTTTTCATAAAATTTCACCCGTCTGTCATATTGTGTCTATATTGACGAGATTTAACTGCATGCATGAGGCCACGCTTCATATGTTCTTGTCACAGTGGGTGAACGTATGGGACAAGCCATGCTCCCAAGTACTGACAAACCAAGCCAAAATTAATTAAGATCAGTTTTATAATGGCAGCAAATGGTCAAAATCAAAAGCTAAATTTCCTTAATGAAAATATGTCTTTATATCAGCTTTAAAAAATGTACACATGGTTCACCATGGTTTGAAACAGTTACATACAACAGCTGTCAAAAAAGTAGATGAAATTTCTTCTCTGCTATTTTGAAAACTACTGCAAACTTGACAAGTTATCAGAATGTAGTTCAATTTCATGAACCAAGAATCGGTCAATAATGTAGCGTCTCTCACAATTTTTAACTCGACGATAAAACTGCCTCCTCCAGCCGAGATTCCCATTCTCACTGAAGTCGATTTCATCTCTGGTTTGCGTGGAACTTGCCGACTTCTCCACCAATGGCGGCCTTCCGTTTAGGCAAATGGGCAACGAAGTGTCCGCAGTTGAAGCGACCTCTGATCCTTCTTCTGACAAGGTATCCGTGGAGACAGTGTCAGCAGGGAGGTCAGGGAATGGCAATGGAACACCGTGGTCAGCTGCATGGACTCCGTCGGGTGAGATATCAAGGGAATTCTCGTCACTGTCATTCTGGTCCGGGTCCGCTACCGCCTGTGATAGCAAAAACCATAATCAAGTTTAATAAAACAAGTATAAAATGAGCTAAGTAGCAGCAGATATCAAAAACATCTTACTCATTGTAACTTTACACCCACTTACTGGTTAACATATCTATGAACTAAAAAGTAACTTTAATTGGGTTTAGACCACTTTCCCTTGTGAAACTGGTATCAAGTGGTTCCTTGCTCAGCTAAGAAGTGATTGATGAGCTTTGGAAGAACTGATAGTTTATGGCTACTCCAGGCCAGACTCAAACCGTTGGCTTGACATGGTGCATCACTTGACATGCCAAGTCCGATCTCCAGCAATGATGAAGTGTTGGTACTTTCCCAGCCTAAAAATCACTTCTACTATGACTATGAGACAAGTTGAAGCCTATTTTAGAACTGTCCATGCCCTAATCTAAAAGTGAGTCTTTTTTGACAAAAGATGGACACAGCAGCTTTAAGAGAGAATAGAAATTGGATTTAGCGACTCATGTTGATGCTGTATTATGGAAAATGTTATTGGGCTTGAATAACAACTAAAACGACTAAATAACAATAACAGCAGTAATAACTGTTACAACATGTCGCAAAACAACACTAAAAATGTTACAGTACTAATAATAAAAACAAACTATCAGTAAAGTAAACAATCTGTGAATGAAAATCAAAATGTCCTTGGTTTCTCAGTCTACATTGAAATTTGTTCCAGTTAATCCCACCAAATCACCACACTACAGCGGGTTATAGAAACACCTGTGACCCCCCCTCACAGTTAGCACTCGCCAACACTGGTGTGGCTGTAAGACTTACTGAAGAGTCAAAGTTTTTCCAGACGTAGACCATCAACTTAAAGGCAGCATCTCGGGAGATAAGCGACCCAAACAAGTACTGGAACAGAGCATTCGAACATGAGCCTTTAGTTTGTTATGGTACACACACACATTCAAGCCCACGCTCTTAGTATGCAAAACAATGCGTTTTATAAATAAACATTTTGCACATGCAGTCACATGCAGCCCTCCCTTGAATATGCGCATGTCTTACAGTGGGTATTTTGTTAGTGTTTTTGTTCAGTCTTAGTACTGCTCATTCGACTGTAATTATTAAAACAGAAACGCACTAAAGACTGACATTTTACAATGAACAAGTCAAGTGTTTCACTTGGACAAAATAATTAATAATGCCCTGCTTTATCCAAGTGTTTAACACAGGCGCATTCTGGTTATGAAGGCAGCTTCACGTTAGGTTCATGATCCTAAATGCACACACAAAGGTAATAATAATAATGATGATGATGATGAAATATAGCGATAATTATAATAATGACCGTAACAATAATAATAATAATGATAAAATATAGCAATAATAATAATAATAATAATAATAATATTAATAATAATAATAACAACAGTAGTGATGATAAAATATAGCAATAATAATATAAAAATGATGATAGGGATAATGATAATGATTATTATAACAATCATAATGATAATGATAATGACATACACAGATAACCGTACAAAAAGTATCAAAGTAACACTGACAATAAGAACAAGGATGCCAGTAATGTTACTGTGATGGGCAGCAAAATATGCACAACTCTGCTCCAAGCAGAAACAGAATGTTTCCTGCGAGTAGGTGATATCGGAGGGTCGAGGGCACAAGTTGTACTGGGTAACCATGGTAATGATTGTTGCAATGCAGTTGAACTTGCACAAGTCAGACGCAACCAGACCCACTGAAGATATTTTATACGAGTAACTGGTGAAATATGAGGGGTATAGAGCATAAGCAAATGGGAGCTGAACTGACCTTTGTCAGGCTGTTAATCAAAACAACTAATTTTTAACTCGGGTCACTCACCCTTATAAAATTGAAATCAACTTGATTATCAGTTATATGAGAATTTACTGGTTGACCATAAAATGACCAGCTGGCTTGAGCCAAATTAATGAGCCAGTCTCGAGCAGTTGGAAATATCAAGTCGAGAAATCTGCCAACATGACTGAAATCACCTCCAACATGTAACTAAGAGAAAACACCTCTAATATGAGTGAGTTACCCTAAGGCTTTAACATGAGGGAAACCACCCCCATAAGTCAGCGGAATGCCCTCGGATTTGCGTGAAACTACCTCTGATATGAATGAAATCCCCTCTGACAAGAGTGAAATCACTTCTGCTGTGAGAGAAATCATTTTTAAGGCAATAGAAATCACCTCGGACACGGGTAAAATCACCTATGACGTGAGTGAAATCGCCTCTCATGCGAAAGAAATCTGCTGCGATATGAATGAAACCACTTATGATATGAGGAAATTGAGACCAGTCAATTTGTAATGATACAGGTTTTAAAGTGAAAGTTAGCAGTGTGTCAGAGAGACAAGTATGTAATCATGGGCTTTAAACAACAACAGTGGAGTGTACCTTGCCATCGTCTGTGGTGACTTTGATTGCATTTGGAATGAAGAAGGCAGTCTTCTTACGTGTAATACTTCGCACTTTTCCCACAGGTATTTCAATCTGAAATAAGATAATAAGATTAATATATCAATCGGTTCTCCCACATACAAAGGAATACTACTGCCATATCCTAATGAGAATTTATTTCGTCTGAGAATGTCCAAATGTGACCGAAGGTTGAGTTACGTCACGATTGTTTCACATAAACAGTCCAGAACTTACCTGTTTTTCGCGGCCCAGAATTTTCGAGTAAAAACAGAACCAGTTATCGGAGATGAAGAGGTGGCCCTGAAGTAGCAGGTCGGTGACTAGAGCACACGAGAAGCCTGCAAATGAAAGAGACAGAAATGACACCATGGGCAGGCTCTCAGGAAATCCTTGCTGTTCATTATCTCCTATATCAGCTCAAACGATCTACGGTAATTCAATTCAGAGTCATGCAATTCATTCAGTAAGGAATTGCTGTGCATAGCTAATCCCGACTTTTGCTTCAGACAGGTATTACAGAGAAATACAGTGTCATTGATAGAAGGCTGATAAGGATCTATGCGGTAGCGGATTTGGGTGGCCAAGGGGTCCATGGCCCCCCCTTAAAATTCTCCCAGATACCATTTGGCAGTTCGAGGTTTGAATTGCCGCCTAGCATATGCGCGCACCTAGGGGGGCTCAGGGGGTGAATGCACAATGCTTAGGGATTAAACAATTCCCAGTTACCGTTTTTTTAATAACAAGGTCCACAAACCCAAAAATTCGAGACCCCTTCATCCCTACATTTTCGGCTGTGACAAAATTCTGGTTATTCCTGTGCTCTGGCCTCCCCCTAACTCAAAATCCTGGATCCGCCCCTCCTATGTCTCGGGCAACATCTCAAACATCACAAATGCTAGTGCTTTATGAGAGGCCGCCCCTCATGGAACTCATTAAATGCAAACGTGGTAGTCGTCAAAGGCAAAACATGTAATATCATGTTGCCAAACCCTCAGCAAAATTCATAAACAAACACATCAACACTAACAGCACACAGTCAGACAAGACAATGGTAGATCACAGGCAGGATGGCTCCTCTTGGCCGCTAAGTGCCAGAGCAATTCACCATCGAACTAACTGGAATGACAAGTCACGACAAGAAGTTACCCATCAAGATGCAGAAATCAATTTTTGTCCGATTACTTTTGGTGCGTATTAAAGGTACGGTGTTTCAGCACAACAGTCACGAACAACACTTTAGCACAGCTGGTCTGAAACATGTTGCTTTAGACATGCGCAGGACGCTCTGCAGTGTCAGCTGCACCAACATATACAAAAAATGAGAGCGAGCTGAAGATTTAGAGACCCGTCTCAATGTCTAGCTGCGGTGTCAAGTGGGATTCGACCTTGTGAAGAGGCGGCCAACACTTAACCTACTAGAACATTCTGTAAGATTTTGTCGAGATTTAGATTTTTCGTAGCAATGTAGTGGGCCTCAACTGATTTTAGAACCATACCACTTTTTGCAATACTAAGAGAATTAACACTGTTATGTTGTCAAGCTCACAACTATCAGCACTTTCGAGAAGACAATGCGAGAAATACTCACAGTCAAAAGCGATCTCAGTGGACGGTGCATCTTTAAAACACTTGTGAAACTTGATGTTGGGTTTACTGAACCTCGGGCTTGCGTCCTGCAAGACAAAGTAGGAAATACATCCCTTTATCAAAAATTCACGTTTTTGCCACTTTCCCACTAGCGTAATTGGCGAGTTAAAGTCTGCCATCACAACTCTTGAATGGCACGAATCAAAAGCATAGCTTCAACACTTGCGAGAAAGCTGCAAAACTGAGACAGCACACAAGACCCTTCTTTTGACTGCTATCAGCATTCACGACATGCAGTCAATTATATACAACTAATTAAAAACGATCTGCCCTTTCAAGATATCTTGCTAAAAAGATACCGTCCAATGTGCATTCAATGAGTGCCTATCTGGCATTAACTAGGTGTTCACATGTGTGGAGAAACGTTCCATTCTTTGGCTACTCTTTACATGTACTCATGGAACAGGGCGCCTCAATGATTTGGATTGCACAGATACTAGAATAAAATAGCAACCTGAAATTAACACATCATTTGGAGATCCCTAGTTCACAGATAAGATAACCTCTAAATAATAAAATAATTCATTTTTAATCAACCATTGGCCACAGAAAATACATGCTTGTTATTTCAGATAACCTAAGTGTTTCTTACATGTACGTCAAGTGCTGAAGCAACAGGTCGTTTACAGCCTGGGCACAGAAACATAGCCAGCTTAATCCTTCCGTTAACTTTACGCACACTGTTGTTACACTGCATTGAAACCTACTATAAACAGAGATTATAGTGAATGTATGATTGCACCTAACTTGGTTAGACTATCAAACCTTTACGAAGCTGAAGCTTTGGTACACGCCAATTTAACATTCAAGAGAAATACTGATGTTGCGATAGAATTATTGCAAAACTTTGGTTAAAATAACATGATGCAGATAACCCTATTCCCAATCTACCAGCACATTATGTATAATTTTTTGTTGAAAGAAATATTTTTTGCTCATTTTTTCATGCAGGTACATGCTAGTATTAAATGCTTTGTCTCCATTGATCAAAATAGAGCTAATTCCCACAATTAAGTCAATTTGTCTGACAAACGGGCAAACAAGAAGATGAGAAAGCGGCAAATAAACCCTCATTTGCAAATTACACTCAATAACATACAGTGTGCAAGTACACATCAAGCTATTGAAGTTCTTGAAGGAACCAGTAACTATAACAGCTTTTTCTAGCAGCGCCCTCTCATACTGTGTAGTATTTACTTCAGGGCTTGGAATGATCAGTGGCAAAAAAAGGAAAATTTTCCCGGTGATTTATCATTCCACAAATAGGCTTGTACGATAGGAATATTTTTTGTGCAGAATAAATTAAGTGAAATATTTTTTTACATGAATAAAGCTAAAGTAATCATAAAAAAGAAAAAAAGAGAAAACTGGAAATCAAGAAGAGGAAATCCCCTAACTAGAGGACAAATCCAAGCCCTGTTACCTGCTCTGCTGCACATAAGCAGGGCATTTGTTGAATCCTCTGGCAATCACTATTCAAATCGAAATTGTTTCGCCATTTGTCATTCTTATGCAAATAAAGTCTTATTTCTACATAGTGGATTATAATAGTGAAGTAAACAATTTAAAAGATGAGTGAAAAGGACAGGGTCAATGACTACATAGTGAATCATAATAGTGAAGTAAACATTACAATTTAAAAGATGAGGAAAGCTAAGGATACAATCAACGTTGCTCACTAGTCTAAGGTCAGTGGTCCTGACTTTCAAATATTAAGACCAAACATACAATGAACTGAATTCAACCTCTGCAAAACAGGATAGTTGAATTCGAGACATTGTAAGTCCTCACTAGACACAACACAGCAAAAAGCGATATATCATTTTATTCGTTAGCAGTATGGTTTATCCAGTAAGTCATTATGAAGCTATAAATTTTTGATAATTTCTTGCAGCAAAGTTGGACTTAAAAAAGCAAAATGGCAACAAACGATTAGTTTAGTCTCAGGTCACAACACTTTCCAAAGTTGTTGACATAGTGCTAAAAGTGGTTTTAACCTAGTGATTAACACGTGAAGCAAAACACAAACTGCACATCGTTTGTGCGTGAGAAACGTTGATTTCTTAGAAATTGAGAAAACCTACCCTTGATACACTCTTGGCTTGAAGTTTGAGTAGTTCAGGACTGGAGCTGAAATATGTCATGCAAATAGGTGTCATCAAAGCTAATTGAGCAAAACTTCTATTAATGGGAACCATGAAATGAATTTCAAATAACTTTTAAATTAATGCCAGCACTGAAGTCAACTTCATACACCCTTTATACACAAAAAAGTTGACTGGACACGGATTAGCTGACACGGAATCAGTGTGTAAATGGGACTGACATGGAGCAAATTGACACCGCGGTGACAGCTTTTGCCATCCCTTTGTGAGGTAGAGCACGTTGCGCTCGAACATCTTGCTCTGTGTCAATTACATGTCTAAACGCGAAACTGGGGCAAGGCGGAAAGGACCATCTCTACTGCGCTTGTGCAATGACCTACATACGGGTTCTCTGTCTACAGCTGCCGCCATTTGAAAACCTAAGCACATGTATTGCACTTGAAATTGTGTGTGAAAAACGGCCAATTGACACTGATCAAGTTGCTCCGTGTCAGTTGCGGTGGATCAAAAGTTGATGCTGAACGGGACTTAATATTACATTGGCTGTGAGCCTTAGAGACTCCAAGATGGAAGCGAAAGAATCCCCCATCACGACTTCATGCAAGAGCATAAAAAGTAAAAAATAAGAGCAAGACAGAACGTTGAAATGCGCCCGTGGTATGCTTCTGGGGGTGTCCATCTCTTGTCAAGTTAACAGGAATACACTTGCTAAATTTCCAAAAGACCTCGAAACAGTTTCAGGAGATACAGCCACAGATACGTAGTGAGACAGAGATGATGTCAACATGCATCCACATATTATGAGCAGTATATTACGCACACCAACACTGTCTTTGTAATTTTAAGGTGCAAACTTCAAATTTATTTCATTCTGGGGAACGAAAATAATTTGACTCATAAAAGTGCATACTGAAGGATTTTTCCTGTCCACGGAAATTTGACAATCATAAAATCACTTACACCGTCTGATACTTCCTTTTTGATGTTTCCATCACAGAACCTTATCAGTCTTCCTTTGCACGTCACTGGCACGTTGACTGATACACAACAACTCAGTAAGTGTTAGCTGATGTCAAACCAACTGTGTATTATAGACCAACAAGTCACAAAATATGACTGAGCACCTCAGGTGTTATTCCTATGCACCTTTTCAGGTGTCATTTATTGTTGAGTTCCAGGTTTCAAAATGAATTCATGCCTATGGCAAAACGTCGTCCCTTTTGGTACAGCCTCTGAAATTTGACACACCGAAACTGCGGAAGAAATTGAACTTTCCTGGTTGTGAGGATTGGGACATGTGCTATTATGGTGTTTGTGATGTTTCTCAAATTTCAGACCTAGCGTTTTGTATGAACAGTCTTCATGCGTTGAAGTGAAGTCACTGGTTATGAAGGAAGCATGTTCATCTCAATGCCAACCAAAGCAGTACTAAACGACGTTTCCATAAAGGGCTTAGAGGGGCACCCTTTTACAGTTTCAAGTTCGAATTTGTTGCCAGACTAGTTGCCAATGCCAAAGTTGTGAGAAAAACAGTGAACACAAATAATACTCACGCTTGCTTTTCGAATGTTGATTTTGTATGGTTCCCTAGCCGGTCCAAGTTGTTTGCTGAGCCCGCAAACTGCGGTAACATCTTACGTTGGGTCTCAGGAGAAGTGGGGGCGCTGCGAGCATTCCTAGGAGAACAACAATTGGATTAAGTTCACTAATGTTCACAAGGTGGTGCTAGTGAAACAGTACCTGAAAAATGCATGCAGTCAGGTGATCACGAACCCTATTCTGCAAACAACTCCCCCACGCAGGTGAACAACTTTCTGTCAGAGATCTCCTTTTCTTATCATCAGAACATCGCAAGTGGAGTACTTCTCCACTAGTGCCATTTAGAACATTCTTTTGAAAGCTCCCATGAGACAAATATGTCAAAGGTATATGTTTTTGATTTGATAACAAAAATTAAACAAATTAATTCATTTCTTCTGCTTGAGAGCTTGTGGAATCTCCATAATTTGTTCTATAACATAAAAACACAAATTAACTCATTAATTTTTTAATACTGTGAGAAAATCAGGAATATATCAGTTTTGTGGTCAATAAAAATCACGAGTTTTTGCAAATACTTTAGAAAGTTTGCAGTTTTATTGAAGGAAGTTATACGACAACTACATACAAAAAGGTTTTGTAGAATTACTTTTCACAAAGTTTTAATAAGTATGAAGTTAAGCATCTCAGACGGACATCACTGAAAGATAATTTCTCTAATTTTCAATACTTAAAGCCAAACCCAGCCACATTTAGGTCGTGTCAAAAGTTTATATCTCAACCACAACAAGTATGGTTAAATTAGACAAATCAAGTCATCCAAGCAAACAGTGGACAAAATATAGGAGACACAGACTGGCTGTAGTAAAAATCACTGAGAAGAATGAATCCCAAAATACAAAAAAAAATAATTGATGTGGCGCTGCAACAAGGGGTTTTAATATTCTTGTCTTTAAACGAAAGACCGCGTCATGAAGCTGGACGTGATCAACAATAAAACTAATAAATTATATCACATGAACGTTCAAGCAAATATTTTGCAGAGATCACCTTTAAAGGTCTTTTTAGAAAGCAATACAGAGGGTTCAAATCCCCCCTCGGAACAGGATCAAAAATAAAAAATAAAAAAATGTCGCCAGAACAACGAAATCAGCTACTAAAAACAAACAAAAAAATCTTACACGGGAGAAGGGAAACGCACTCCCGACCTTCAAACTGCTCGGCACTACACGCCTCGGATTCGCGCCAATCCTAAATCCCCCCTTAATGAAAACATAGATCTTGCACTATTGCAACTTAACCCACTTTAAGTGAAGCATCCACACATACACATCCGATAACTAGGGTAAAGCGGAAGTTGTCACTGAGTGTGAAACAATGAAACCTACTGCGAATGCGGTGTGCAAAAAAACCCTGTCTGTATGACATGATAATTACTTCGGATCCGCCTGGCAAGAGGTTTATGGCCACACAGGAATTAGAAGTGGTGCAAGTTACCCTACTACCAGTCACCTTAAGGTGGAGTAAGTTGTCACAAGAGGGCTAAGGTTCACTAGTTTAAACAGCGTCCACACAGCCGCTAAACCTAGCGACGACCGGTTCCAGGAGTACCTAATGTTCTAGGGTACGTCTATGTGTAGACAGCAATCTACTTACAGTGAAAATGTGCAAATTTTGGACAAAAAGTAATTGCCAAAATTGTCCATTCTTCTACCTTTCAAAGGCTTAGTTATCGAACATTGCCACAAATGCTAAGGTTTTATCAAATGTTCCTTGGCGACTACAATACCATTCTAACAACAATGAAAGCCGAGTAAAATTTCATGAAGATATATTTTTCTTGAGAAATTTAGGGAAATGGAATTTCAATTGTTGGCCATATTATATCCCAAACTAAATTTTTTTAAGCGTACCATGACCTGAGGTCACTTGGAGTGTTTACATGCCACAAAGCAGGCATAAGACAACAAACCAGGAAATACTCAAGTCAAAACCAAATCGGTTTCAAGAAAAGAAGTGTCTTAGCAAATGTGACGTCACCACCTGCTGACTTCCCTGTAAACAAGTCCCCATGCACTGCTTCATTTATCATAACACTGAAGCAGGCGAACAGCAAATTTGTTCTCCAATTTCCATTTAACCTACAGATAATAATCTACTTCATACAGCCTTGAATACAATACTTAGTAAGCAGTGGACCATATAGTTCATAAAACCATGTGGATTTGTAGCTCTTATTGTAACCATGGGAACATAAAGGACAATTAAGAAATAACAGGTAGCAAATTTCATTTCCATGGTAGATTGCATTTTGACTTAATTGAGAATTGGCACGGAGCTGAAGCCAGATCAAACAAGAGCCTGCATAACTGGTGATCAGTAGCACTGTAAATACATCTCCTTGTTCATAGGTATTGTCACTGGACATGCTTAAGAATTACAGGAACTAAAAGTGAATGCTTCAATGAAGCCCCTTCCCATACAACAAACAAGTCACACTTAGGGTCTTACATTTTGAATGCCACCATCAACAGATTACGAGATCCAGCCTTGCGACTCATTGTCCTCAAGATTACCAGTGCTCTCTGTCTAAACTCTGTCCTTTGGACATTTCTAGGGCACCTTCCATATTAACCTCACCTAAGTTCTCTCAACTACATCCACTAACCAACGGCTTTCCATCTCACGTTTCCTCTATGGTTTTGGAAATTTAATTGCCATCACATTTATACTGTGTCTGTATAATGTAAATTTGATGTGCAACATCCCCCATGCTGCTTCGCAAGCAGTACTGAGTTATTGATTATCAGCCACATTATCCGAAATGTGGACATGCCGGGTTTGTCAATGATCCCCAATTCAAATGCGAAAATTAACCAAGACAAGCGCAGAGGCACAGACACTCGCGAACACACGTTGCAGTGGCCTTCAGTCCAAATCATCAATTTATAACTGAACATATTCTGGCGAGCACTTAAACAGAAAAACTTGAAAATTAGACGTGGTTAATTCAGCCAAGCATGGGCATTAGTTGAAAACCAGAATTTTTGAGAAGTTGGAGATATATGTAGGATAAATGAACGGCCAATTTGCGTAAACACGCTTCATTCACGAGAAAGCTAGTTTACTACGAGTGTAACACAAAATGGTGACTACCCATATTTTACCGTCCAAATAATACAACCAAAGCCCCGCTGACACAGGTCACTATACGCGTAACTCCAACCAATTGTTAACCACATCCTTGACTTCATCGGTCTGAAAAATTTCCTGCACAGAAAAGGGCTAACAGGAGTTGAGGAGAGACGTATGAAAGTTAAACCCAACACCTGTGACCGCACAAATGTAGTGTGAAATATTAATATGTACAAGTTTTTTAACAATGATCAGACAGATTATAGTCCACAAAACAATAACTCCTGTCACAAGATATTCAATATCAAGGATTCACTTTCATCGTAAACACGGTAAACAAAACTTAATTTCGAATTAAATTATCCCATAAGACCACTTCACTATTTTTGAATGGGCATGTTATTCGAAAAACAGGATATCCACTAAGTCAGGTACCTATTCATGCAGGTATCTCAGCGTAGGTTTATTCCCATAACAGTTAAATAATTAACTGAACAGAATTATAATTAAATAGACAATCCTTTGGATGTATTTAACCAGACAGACATGAATAAAATGTTTATCAATCGGCCATTGTATAAATAAGTGCAACTGACATAAATATTAACACTGCCATTTCCACTAACACGCCTGGGATTATCTATACAACTCTTCTCTTGTTAGGTTAGTCCTACAGAAAAATCATGATAGTATCCAGTGCCTTGCATTGTACATTCAGAAGGTTCTGGCTTAAGAGAACAACTGCTCTCTGTGTAAATATTCTGAATATATGTGTAGACAATGCCTACGATGTACAATAAATAATGATTGATTGATTGATTGATTGAAAAAGTTATCCAAGTAAATTGTTAACGGCAGCTGACAGATCCTTTTCAATTCTCCAAACAAGAGCAATGACTAATGCACTGCAACTTGTGTGCTTCTAGGGGTGTTTATTCGTATCATAAAAATGGCAATTAGATGGTTCAGAATGCATTGATCCCATCCAAAAATGAGAAGGTATGGAGATGCAGCCGTGGACGCAAAAAATAAAGTTGCCACTAGGTGGGCCGGAGTAGTGATCCTTCGAGCAATTTGGTGGATGGTGAGGGTGATGTCAAACATGTACTCAAAAATTGTTAAAATGGCTACAGAGTGGCGCAGAAAATGTCAAATCTGCTTGAAAATGAGAAGGCGTTGTCGTCTCCTTCATGGAAACCTATTCATTAAATTCCATAAAAATGTGCCAACGAGTTTCAAAGATACAGAAGACAACGAAAAAAATCCCACTAGGGGGGACACAGCGTGGTTGTGCTATTGTAAACTTCATATGAATACACTTGACAAATTTAATAAAGATCCTGCAAAGGGTTTGAATGATACAGCCATAGATACAAAATCCACTGAGGATCTTTGAAGATACAGAGGTAAACATAAAAAATATAACTGCCACTAGGGGGCACACCAATTGTCACATCCGTTCGAAATTCGCCGTCATCCGTAGTCAGCTTCATAGGAACAAATCTACCACATCTCATCAAGATCCTGAGAGGGTTTTAGAAGATACAGCAGTGGACACCAGACGCCCATTCAGAGATGAGAGCAATATGCACCCTCACATAATCATGAGGGCAAATAAAAACTTTGCAACCACTGACTTTGGAGTACCTCTTGTGAGATGGGGTCAACCAGTGAGCATTTTGTTCTACACCCTGTTGATTACTTGGACAACCGGACAACCTCAGTGAAAAACATTATTCACTGTGTTTGCTTAGACAGACCAAATTTAGAATTTGTATTTAATCCGCTTATAATATGCAATCAGATTATTGAGACAGGAGAGATTTAAATCCTTACTTGAGCAGATTTTTATCATTTTTTAAACGCATTGGGCTTACCCAGAGTACCCTGCAGTACTTGAGCAACGTAAGAAAATACCGATTTGATCAATCAAACATTACACTAGTAAACTGAAAGGTAGCTTTTCACCCTACTGTGTGTCACAACAAGATTATAAAACAACGAATGAAAGGTCAAAGTACCGTTGACATATTGAATAGGTGTCTAAAGTTGCTATCCCATTAGGGGAACTTCGGTTTATCGAAGATTCGCCGAAACTTCGCTTGCACTAGGTTCAATGACGAGGCCTGTGCAGATGTGGTGTACCGCAAAAGACATCAGACCACCAGAAATCTTTTTTTAAAGGGCTAATAGATTTCTAACCTAATTTAGATAGACCACAGGAGTTTCATATATCAAAGTTCTTACATCCCACGGTATACATATGTTTTTACTTACAAGTCTTACTTTTTCAGCAAATGACATTTAATTGAACTGGATACTTTGTGGTACGACTCAAAAAATTCAAAAATTCAACTTAAAAAAGCTGTATCAAGTTTTGATGAATTAAAAAAGTTGGTATAATCTTGACAAGCAATCATTTGAGAACGATTTAAGTTATTTGCATTTTACCAAGTGTCTTTTGCACTGATCACCTGGTACCATTTTATACTTCGTTAATATATACCGGTAATCAAAACCGAGCTGAGGAGCTAGTGTGCCCCAGTGGGACTGGAACCCATGACCTTGAGTAAAGGAGCTGGTCCCACAAGGTCACACTGCCTCTGCTACATCATTACTTTGTTATCAATGTACCTTTCATTTTGTTAAGTTTTACAAGAAAAAATATTTTCAAGCAGAACAATTCAGTTTTGTAGATATTTGGCTAAACATAAACTTCTCGATAAGGTCCTGCACAGCCTTAACTTTGGATTCTTCGAAGGTGCATTTTGCCAGGTTTATCTGGCTAAAAACAAACATTAAATGGGCTCAACCAGTTTAATGATGTTCGTTACAGCGATAGTATTCAATTTCCATAGCAAACAAAGACAAGGAAATCATCATCAACTAAAGCAAACCTTTCAAAGTTTAATGGTGTCAAGCCAAACATAAAAATTCTGAATCAAAAATGATACACCAACACATTGCCTGTGACTTGAGTTGTCACCTTATACGGCAATACCTATTGGATGGTCACATTGCCTGTGACTTGAGTTNGTGCCTACATACCAAATTTCATGAAAATCCGTTCAGGACTTTTGAAGATACAAAGGTAAGCGTAAAAAACTAAAATTGCCACTAGGGGGCACACCGGTAGTCGGATCCATTCGAAAGTTCGCACATGCCGTCCCATTCATGAATGGAACATATGTGCCAAATTTCATGAACGTATGTCAAAGGGTTTTGGAGACAGAGCAGCGGACGCCGGACACCGCCCGGACGGACGGACGGAGATGACGGCATAATGCATCCACATATAAATATGTGGGCGCATAAAAATGTGCCAACGAGTTTCAAAAATACAGAAGACAACGAAAAAAAATCCCACTAGGGGGGACACAGCGTGGTTGTTCTATTGTAAATTTCATATGAATACACTTGACAAATTTAATAAAGATCCTACAAAGGGTTTGAATGATACAGCCATAGATACAAAATCCAGTGAGGATCTTTGATGATACAGAGGTAAACATAAAAAACTATAACTGCCACTAGGGGGCACACCAATTGTCATATCCGTTCGAAATTCACCGTCATCCGTAGTCAGCTTCATAGGAACAAATTTACCACATCTCATCAAGATCCTGAGAGGGTTTTAGAAAATTCAGCAGTGGACACCAGACGCCCATTCAGAGATGAGACCAATATGCACCCTCACATAATCATGAGGGCAAATAAAAACTTTGCAACGACTGACTTCGGAGTACCTCTTGTGAGATGGGGTCAACCAGTGAGCATTTTGTTCTACACCATGTTGATTACTTGGACAATCGGACAACCTCAGTGTAAAACATTATTCACTATGTTTGCTTAGACAGACCAAATTTAGAATTTGTATTTAATCCGCTTATACTATTCAATCAGATTATTGAGTTATTGAGACAGGAGAGATTTAAATCCTTACTTGAGCAGATTTTTATCATTTTTTAAATGTATTGGGCTTACCCAGAGTACCCTGCGGTACACGAGCAACGTAAGAAAATACCGATTTGATCAATCAAACATTACACTAGTAAACTGATAGGTAGCTTTTCACTCCACTGTATGTCACAACAAGATTATAAAACAAAGAATAAAAGGTCAAAGTAGTTGACGTATTGAATAGGTGTCTAAAGTCGCTATTCCATTAGGGGAACTTTGGTTTATCGAAGCTTCGCCGACACTTCTCTTGTACTAGGTTCAATCACGAGGCCTGTGCAGATGTGGTGTACCGCAAAAGACATCAGACCACCTGTAATCTTTTTTTAAAGGGCTAATAGATTTCTAACCCAATTTAGATAGACCACGGAAGTTTCGTTCTTACATCCCAGGGTAAACATATGTTTTTACTTACAAGTCTTACTTTTTCAGCAAATGACATTTAATTGAACTGGATACTTTGTGGTACAACTCAAAAAATTCAAAAATTCAACTTGAAAAAAGCTGTATCAAGTTTTGACTAATTAAAAAAATTGACACTATCTTGACAAGCAATCATTTGAGAACGATTTAAGTTATTTGCATTTGACCAAGTGTCTTTTGCACTGATCACCTGGTACCATTTTATACTTCATTAATATATACCGGTAATTAAAACCGAGCTGAGGAGCTAGTGTGCCCCAGTGGGACTAGAACCCACGAACTTGAGTAAAGGAGCTGGTCTCACAAGGCCGCACTGCCTCCGCTAAACATTACGTTGTTATCAATGTACCTTTCATTTTGCTAAGTTTTACAAGAAAAAATATTTTCAAGCAGAACAATTCAGTTTTGTAGATATTTGGCTAAATATAAACTTCTCGATAAGGTCCTGCACAGCCTTAACTTTGGATTCTTCGAAGCTGCATTTTGCCTGGTTTATCTGGCTAAAAACAAACATTAAATGGGCTCAACCAGTTTAATGATGTTCGTTACAGCGATAGTATTCAATTTCCATAGCAAACAAAGACAAGGAAATCATCATCAACTAAAGCAAATCTTTCAAAGTTTAATGGTGTCAAGCCAAACATAAAAATTCTGAATAAAAAATGACACACCAACACATTGCCTGTGACTTAAGTTGTCACCTTATATGGCAATACCTATTGGATGGCCACAGTAATGTTTTTACATCCTAAGTGCTTCTGTTAAGTATTCAACATTGACAGCTTAACAGCAGCGAAATGCAGCTTTAAAAAAATTATGGCGCTGAGGCAAGCTGTACAATACAGAGATAAAGAACCGTTCCAGCTAAATTAATGTAGGTCACATGATGACATTGCACTTGATTTCAAATTTCACTTTCCATTATGAAAACTCAGACCTATCCACTCTATTGGTTTTCCACAAACTCCTCTCTGGTACAACATCCGTTTTACCGCCTTCTAGGTACAACGGGAGAGAAGTTGATCGGCAATTATCATTGAATGTGTGTGTTGCATGTCTCCACCTCAAGCACTTAATCCCATTGCCCTGGACTTAACCTGTTACATTGCAGGTGAGTTGCACAACTCAACAGTTGTAATCCAACAACTTTGAGGAGAGTTGCATAGCTGGAAGTGATATTTTTTCACTGATGAGTAGCCAGGAATGTGACAAAAATGACATATATACTTGAGAGCCACTGCTGACGTCAGTGTATACAATAATACAGTACCAGCTGCAGCCAGACACTTAACATTGATATGATGTGACCACACTCACAAAGATATGCGTACCACTAGCATGGTGGTTAAAGAAAAGCAAGTAATCGAGATTCTGTGCTTTAGATACCAAAATTCACATAAATAAGGTGATGACATCATGTCACTCAAACCGATTAACCAATGAGCCTCAAATGAATCGGAACTGAGCAAGTTTTGGATACCGAAGTAAAAGGACTAACCTGATTGTTCACTCCGCCACAAGGAAAAAACAAGATTGTATTTGATTTTCCACGAATTACTAATGGACTTTGTTGCCTAGGCAACCATGATATCATCAGTGACAATGTGATGATCTCGAAACGCGCGTAAAAGATGTTCTATTGTCAGGAAATAATCAAGCTGTCAAATTCAAATTATCTAATTATGGATTTCTATCTCAGATAGTGATAGAGAAGACGGAAAACTTTGAAAGTGGACATCACATGGATGACCAGCGAGAAGGCACACATACAATTGTCTTGTATAAATTATTCTGTGACACACATCATAGACGCACTCAATCCTTTGATGATTAATCAACAACCTCAGCACTGAGACCATGCATGCATTGCCATAAATTATAAGGAGACATATCACATTTTTGAGAGACAGAGTCTTGGACAACAGAACTTGGAGACATCATTAGACCCCCTTCCCTCCATTAGGAGGGGCCCTTCACCCTCCCTCCTCAAAATATTTCAGTGAGCAGGTCACTTTGACATCCAAACCAATTCTGAAAACAACATGAGTAAAATGTACATGATTAATGCATTTTCTCATGAAGATGGTTGATTGTGTCGAGCTTGAGAAAAACAGTAACAACCTTAGAACAAGATAGTTAACTAGATTTTCTGAGGTCTGAGAAAACAGTAGTGGCCAAGGAAACATGGCTATCCCATCTCAATTGAATCTACTTAGTTATTTATAATCGCTCCTTCATAGTTATTGAATCATACCATACTTATGAAGCGGAGGATTGGTAGCCTCCCCTTAATCGTTACAAAATCCTCCCCAACACTTGGTATGCACAAGGTACCAAATAAAGAGGGTGCCACAAGTTTCAATCCAGAGATTGAGATATGATATGTCAGAAATGACAACTTCATCATATCCAACTACACTGTAAAATTTTCACACTCAAGCCCTCATTCAAATGCTCTTGCATGGCAATCCTATGTTAAAAAATTATATGACCTTATCAAATTGATATATATGGACAAGTTCGTCACACAACAATCACCCCCTGTTGGAGCAGTGACAAAGCACAATTGCCAGGAGTTCAATTCTCATAGTTCCTCGGTGAACATAGAGCTCAACCTCTGGACTTACATGTACTGGCTCAGGTCAACATGCAGGAGCACTATCCTAACTGCTACTTAATAATTACCTCAAAAATATTAGCAGTCAGCAAGCTATGTCATGGTGCAATATTACGGACACAGACAGTCATGGCCACTCAAGGTCAGCTGCTCAGTCACTGGGATCTGGAGACTGAGCAAATATTGACCAAAAACAGCACACAGAAATCAATGACCTCTATGAGCGCACACTAACAGACAAGCACTGTTTTCTGACCCAACACTGCAGACACCAAGAACCTACAGTGTCCTCATGAATATGCAAAACTTGATGCTGTCCAATATGCAGAACTAAAAATTATTCAAAAAGAATGACAGCACTTGAGAAGACAAATACAAACTGAATTTCCAATATTGCTTAACCTTGCCAAATCGCACAAAAAGCACAAGAAAAACTTCTGCTTCTTTGCAGAATTTTCATTTAGTTTTTGCACAAGGTCATTCACTCTTTTCAGTGAAAATACATGGTAAAAATGCACATTAAATTCTCCAACAGTACAAGTTAAATGTAAAAATCACTAGCCTTCCATCATGAATCCAATTGTTTGTCAGTCAAGTAGAAGACATACCAAGAGTGGCAATAGTCATGTACAGGGGCTCTCGAATGATGCATGTAATTCAGTGGAGAAATCTGGTTCTCAAATGTGGAACCCAAGTAAGCCACTAATACGGACAGGGCTGGTGATACAGCCAAAGTTAGTGACTAGCCTTGCAACAGATAATCATATTCTAACAAGTGCTCCTCTCTGACAGCTACTCCTCTCTGACAGCAGCATACTAACAAGCATGCAAACAATATAGATTAACTGTTTCGTAATCTCTATTAACGAGAATTGTAGTTGTACGATCTATTGAAGAATCACATACTTTTGAAAGCATGACATATAACAATTACTAAATGAGCAAATCATTACTTTAACTGGTTTTTGTTTAAAATGTCATTCGCAACATTTTTTAAAGCAATTGAGTTTTTTTGTGATTCTGTTGCAGTTTCGGTAAATGTTTCAATTTATACAAAATCTCAGCAAGTTCTCAACAGGCATTGCCTCACACACAATTTTTCGGCAATTGATCGAAATCATGGCATCTTGCCTCGCAAATTCATTTAAAAATAAACACTTTTCTTCTAGCTGGCCCAAATGACGTCACATTAAATTTTGACTATTGTTCCACAACAATGTCATTTTATTGATATGATAGAGTCTGACCCAGTTCTATCGAAGTCTCTGCTTTATTTTGAAGACTATGAATGCAACACAGCACGCACGCACGCACCAAAGTTATGACACAAAAGAGGGTTTTTCTGTCATGGCTTGACAGTTTTTTGTATTTGGTTAAAAGATGGCTAAAGACTCATCATTTAGGCAAAATCTTAATATTAACAAGCTTTTTCGGCACTTGTTTTGTCATTTAACACAATAAAGCAGAACAAGTTGTGTATTGAGTTGATGGCTTTGTCACCGCGATAGCAATTTTGAATTGATGTAAGAAATGAACCTACAGAAGTGAAAATCATAAGATTTTGTTACTTGGTTATATTCCTATTATTTCAAATTACTAAAAGTACCACTTCTTGCCTCAAAATTTGGGCGTTGGTTCTGTAATCGTAATTATGATAATTTTACGAGCCTGCTCTGAGTCATTGGCCATTACAATTGTTTTGCAATCACACTTAACTTCGTGTCTAATAATAGATATTACACTCAAATTCTAAAACAACAACAATGGAGAGCGGTCAATCAAAACTAATGTCAGGGACAAAATCAACAATTAAAAACAAGCAGTTTTCTGGCATGTTGTGAAAATTAATATTCCCAAGGGTGGACTTAAGAATGTGTTTACTAAACAAAAAAGCAACAACCAATCACTAACTGCAGCATATGGAGGTTAAAATGACAGTCTCTAAAAACAACATCGAAAAAGGACAGAGAAGACTAACGTGACCCATACTTCCTCCAAATTAACAAAGATTTGAGGACCGGTCAGAGTCTAATGACCCACAGCCCTGTTTCTCTATAATGATCCATTTCAATTTCTTGGGTCTTCTTGGGTCCAAGAAATTGAAATGGATCCAAAAATAATAGAAAATGGGTCCGTGTGACTACAGTTTTAAGAAGCAACTATGGCACACACTGCTGCAAATCTCTCAGAGATGATGACCGATCGTTTTGTTCGGTTACCAATTTTTCCAGGCGTGTACGTGCCTCGTTCGTTTGAGCTATATCAGTCCCAGTTTATAATGAAACACTTTTATATGAAGAACTGAAACGGATGAGAGGAAATGCTGAGACAGGTTGCTTCAAAGCTACATGTGCAAGATTGAATACAACAGCAAAACAAATTTGCCCACATACGGAATGAAAAGAACACAAAAGATGTTAAGTCAATTTAAACACTGAAATAACACATATGGCGGTGTCAGGTGTGTCATTTTGCTACAACTGCAAAACATGAGACAGATCATCGATTTTTAGACTCGACCTTCTCTTCTTAATTCGTTTTATGGCAAGCGCTCAAGACAGATGCTGTAAGACAATCAGGCAAGAGCCAATGGTCAAGTATCACTTTGGTGAAGATCAACACATCTCGGCTGGATCTAAAATTTCAAGAGGGGTGTAAAAATATTATCGTCTTTGATTTGGTGCGCTTTACAGCCTATCACCCCCTGGACTTGGCTGCGCACTTTAGAAGATCTGCCACTGGTGGACTTTCATGCACACCCTTCTGGCTAGATCAACCAATGATATTTTTTATTACCAAGTGAAACGAAATTTTTCTGATTATTTTGCTTTGTCTTAAACTTTGTTGGTTTGTTTTTTACTTGGTGAAATAAATAAATAAGTATGTTGCTCTGACATCCATTTTTTTCGCACTCTACGGGTGGCATTTTTCGTCCGATTCTTACGAAATCCAAGATGGCGGACATGGTGGTCATTTTGTTGTGCTGTGACAGACATTTTTCGAATCATAAGCGATCCTTTGTCTGAACTTTTTCAAATTTGGTATCTAAATAGACCTCCTTACGGGCTATCAAGTACGTTAGTGCAATAAGCGTCCGGGTCATGATTGTTTATGTTCCTCGTTTCGTTGTCAATCTCACCTTTAAATTTTTAATTTCATTCACCAGGTGCCGCTCTTCACAGTGCTGCATTCATTTCGTTTGTTAAATGGTTGTATTACTATGATTGGGTTTTGTGTCATTTCTGTTTTAACATCCACCCTTAGGGTTCATTTTACATTACTCATCTTTATTTAAATTCACCACTCCCGTGCACAGTCTCAAACGTGCTTTCCTCGCGGAGTCTTGTTTTGATTACCTTTTGAACTTATGGCAAAATACATGACAGTTATACAATCCATATAGCTCGCCACATACCGCGCCCAGGCAAAATAGATTCCTATAAATATTTTTAAGGATGGATTAGTACAGTAGAGTTGCAGAGAGTCCGTAAAGCCACCACAAACTCTGTTCATCACATGCAGGATCTACAGTGGACTTTAACATTGGCTTTGAAAACTGTTTACATTTTGAATATAATTTATGTGGCACCAAAAGCATGCTCTCGACAAAAAATGGACAGGCTTATTAAAATCTTGTCAGTTTACTGTAACTGAAAACTGTTAGCCTTGAAAACCACTGGGCAGTTGATGGTCAACACGAGACTACGTCCTGCTAATATATCTCAAGTCCCCACGAACCCCTTTACATGAGGCTTGAGCCTTGCGAGGGTTCAGATGAAGGAGTCGTCTGCCCTTTTGAACATCTTTCCAAACAAGAATGAGCACGAAACGTGGAGAAATTCTTGGTTCATGAACAGCATTCAGTAATTTAATTACCAGCATGGGTGCGGCACACAAGTTGAATGGGAATGTTTAAAATCTCTTATCACAAATTAAACATATCTATTCAAGCAGCAAGAGAAAAAAGAAACATACCCAAGACAATCTTTCAATGCCCTACAAATCGCTGTCACCATTGAACATGTTTAACTGGAAACCCAAAGAAAATGAATAAATATTTAACACTGCCTGTGACCCCGATTTCGCAATGAATGACTTTGTCATCAAGCATTTTCAGGCAACCTGAACAACACAGCTCACGGACCTGTGAACTCCCTTCACTTACACATAACAATGGATGATCATGAGAGCGAAACCTGAAACGTGGAGTTAAACTGTCTCTCTTTAATTATCACCAGTAATTGCACCATGAACAAGACAGCACATTTCAATGCACTAAGTGGACTACCACAACTTGAGTATAAGAAAAAGTATTCTACTATAATAGTGGATGGATTTCTTTCATTTCATGAAAAGAATCCTTCGTGGACACCCTAACTGGTCGAGTCTGGGTAACTCGACTGGCTTGCGTACCTCAGGATCTGCCGGTGATCAAAGATACCATGCTGTTGTAGTTATTGTAATTACGTGGCCTTAGGCTGCTGATGTTGTCACTCTCTAGGTAATCAGAGCTATCATAAACACATAGGGGGGCAGCAATGGTATTTTCATTATTTTTTTTTTAAGTTTGTAAATAGCATATTTGAATAGTTCGTGAAAAGTACACGTGATTAGGTTTTTGAATTTTGAAAACTGGACAAGATATGGAACTTCTATGACCTAAAACATGTCTAATGTTGCAATAATATGTTCTTCATTAATTCTGCTGGGTCTGCAACATAACTGGGTCAATTAAAAAAAGCTACTAGGCAACGGTTGGTTTTATTAGGTGAGCTAAGCGTCATCGTACAGTTCTTGCTATGTAAAAACTGCTGTTGGATAATTTTTTTACATTCATGGAGAATCTGACAATATCTTCCAACCCTAAGTAGTTATTGTGTTGTTTACTAGCAACACTTGAGGAAGGCTAATGATCTTGGGCCTAGAGTCGTCTTAATCAGGAGGCTCCTTGATCCTAAGTGTGTGACCAGTGTTGTTCAGGTAGCCTGATAAGAGGAGGAAGCAGACAGGAATAAGTGGTATACATAAATATAAGGATTCTGAGTTGCAAAACACCTGAGTCTCATCCACTGGATAGGCGAATTACAACACCTAATGTTGTATCACAGGAAATTGGACAAAGACAATAGCTGTAAACTGACACTTAACACAAGGTTGAAGATTGCCACAAAGATGATAATTCTCCACACTTGGCTTTTTTGCTGGCAGGCCCAACCTAAAATTGCTGCAAAAAGAAAGTAGTTCCATAACCCTTCACTTATTAATACACCACACAATATGGCCGATAAGTGAAATTGTATTTCGTCAATTTTTCCACAAAAGTAAAGATTAAGAAACGTTTAGTCAATTATTAGCATGGTTAGCACTGTGTATGGTAGATGTCATCAACATGCAATTTTTGGTAAATTTCCCATTATTTGCAGAAATGTGCCTTTGAAAAATGGGAAAATGCAAATTTTAGCAATTCTTTTTATGCGAAATAAGGATGTAGAATTACCATATCCATCGTGGCTAAAAGTCTCCAAATTAGAGGACGATATGGCAGAACGGACAAATTTTGTTTACAAAAATCTTCAACAAGAGCAAATAAGACAAATTTTGAAAACTTCACTACAGCTGTCATGGACAAACACAAGATGAATTTTTGAATATTATTGGAAATACAATGAGCATTTGAAAAACGAAACAATGAGTTTTGGCCATTATTTCAGTTCAAATTTGAGGATATTTTACGTACCCTACCAGATAAACTGAGAACAATTTCTCAATAGTTTATGTGAAGGACCATGGAGAATGAGGAATCTGCAACCTGTGAAAAGAACTTCACCCCTATTCAAACTGAGCTGTATGCTCATTTAAATAGATCTGAGTGGGGCAAACCTCAAACCTCCAGGGACATGGAAAATCTTCAACAATAACACAGATATTTCGCAATAATAAATCTCTGCAACAGGTGATCTGAAAATTGTTTAATATATTTTCATTGACTTTTTAATTGCTGATAATAGTTTGTTCCATGTGTATTTCTCAAGAAGGACTACGGACACCAAGATACATACAAGTTACAAATGTCTGAGGATTTAAAGACAACAGAGTCATTTGATGACCCATTTGATGTTTAATCTCTTGTATAACAGGTCCACCAATCACACAAAAGCTAGGTAAATACAGAATTAGCCAACAATTCAGTTTTAAAAGACATATCATGATTCTCGGCAGAGCTATACACAAAGTCATGTTGTAAAACATGATATCCCCAGCATGTTACAAGAAGACAACAAAATCTGAGACATACACACAATGACTGATATGCACACAAACTAACTAGGCAATTTTATAGTCATTAAAAATGAGCCAAGTCCATATTGAAACACTAGCATCATAGTATACTGCCTGCTCTTGCGCCATTTCAAGTTTGAAGAATGTTAAAAAAACATGACCCCAACAGATGCAGAATTGCAGATCAGACTATCAAAAAAATTCTTACAATATAGTCACGCAAACCTCTACCAATGGGTTTGTTAAACAATCTAAAATGATTTACTCAGTCAAATGCCTTGTTAGCATCAATAAAGTATGATAAAATACTTCCGTACAAACATTTGCATGCATTGCTAGTACCGTAATTTCTTTCTTGACATAAATACACTGATCTGTACCATGATTCTTTTTAGACCTAAATTCACTCAGTCTGAATATTAATGAAGTACTGGATGTGATTCAAAAATAAGTTCCAACACCTTACAAGCTAAAACTAACAGGACAATAATTACTTTAGATGAAATGTCATCAGTTTCCTACTTAATGACTGGATTCAAAACAACAACAATTCAGGAATGACGCAGAAGCTTAACAACAAGGAAACGACTGTGAAACGTTATGAATATAAAAGCTCTGGCAGAAACAACCTTCAAATGCTCAACAAAAATGTCATCAAAGCCTTTTGTCAAGTCTCCTTAATAGAAAACCATTTTCAAAAATTTCGCGACAGAGCATCTGCGAATTTCGAAGCAAGACAAACATGAAAAATTGAAATTGCCACCTAGCTGGGGGCACACCGGTGTTTAGAGCCATCCGAAATTAATCATCACCAACCATCAGTTAAATAGGAACCTTACTGTCAACTTTCAAGATTTTTGTAGGGGTTCAGGAAATACAACAGCAGACGTCAGACACTGCCCAGACAGAAAGGATGGAAATTACGCACACACTTTTATACATACAACATATTTGGAATTTGGATGCAAAACAAATTTAAAGATTAAGAGAATTTTTATCTGTAACTAGCTTGCTCTGTGTAAATGTCAAAAAAATTTATTTTCATTCTAGCGAGGTAATTAGGCTTTGAAAATTTGAAAATTTTTTGGCAATTACTTTGCTGCATAGTAACTGAATTGCCATATCTAAAAAAAATCAAAATGTTCATGCCAACAATTTCTACAAAAAAAACAAACTTACCTGGTAAGGACAGTCCGTCTTAAACAATCCCCTGGATCAAGCCACTGTGACATTCTCGTGGCAGAAATTGCTATAAATCGTGACGTTGAACAAACAAGATGCTCAGGTTCTCAATGATAACGACGACGAAGATAAAACTCAAATGAGTTCTTTACCAAACCACTGATAAAGCTCTATATCCATGGCGTCTCATGGTGACAATCACTATAAGCTTGCAGTATGTGGAAACCGTTCAAACACTTGGCATTCTTCTAAAGCCACGATAAAACGCCGCCAACAGTATAGAGTGTTTCCTCATTTATCCCATATATCAAAGTTCTGCCGTCCGATGCTTTTAAGCATAAAATTTTAAACTGCTTAATTTTAAACTGCAAGCCTCAGTCAAATGAGAAGTACTAATCACCCTGCTGGAGGTAACGTGAAAACTGTCATAAGGCATTGAATCGTAACTTAAAAATTTGTCGGAGTTAATATGCGTAATTGCAATAAATCTCTAGTGAACTGATCCTCTCTTCTACAGCCGCAAGTATAATGTTCAACAGGCAGGAGAGCAGTCACTTAAAAACTCAGCAAACACTCATTTTTCAGTGTTTCTTTTTCAGTCACTTAAAACTCAGCAAACGGCAAACGCTTGTTTTTCAGCGCTTCTTTTCCCACACCAAACCAGCACTGCAGATTCTAAAAGTCTATCATGTCTTTCAAAACACCTAACAGTATTGGGTTACCAAGAAAACATTAATAACTCTATCCTAGCTGGTCACTCCTCTAATTATAAGCATATGGTTTATATGAAGTCTAATATTGGATATCTGGGAGAGATTTGAGCCCTGCAATCACATAAACGCATTTCAAATTGTAATCAATATAAAGCTACCACTTCCCTTATGGTTTCCTATACAACACACAACTTCCTGTTTTTCCATTGGTTTTCGTAGTGTAACAAGGAAAGCAAGATATTTCAACCAATCACATCCTTTGGATAGCCCGTATAGTAATTCAGTTTCCTTAGTTCAAAACATCTGTCACATACATGGAAGTTACCTCTCTCAAGCAATTCAAGGAAGGGCATTTCCCTTATCAAAAACATGTCAAACACCAATGGATAAATCAGGGCAAAAATTGAGGACAGATACCCCTGAAAAAATGACACTCAACAGTTTGTCAAAAAATGTAAACTACCATTCCATATTAGTATTTCAACTCCATCCACGTAATCAAGAACCAAACCACGGTTTCTTCACGTCAGACGTTCTAGTAGTCACACTCCTTGGTGGCACTGAGAAACTTTACGACATTCAAACATTTATCTTCTTCCCTATTCATGGCACTTGGCTGAACCTTTTTTTACGACAATGGCAGAATATTCAACCAGGCAACCATCAGAAGTGAACCACCTAAAACTTCAGACTCCACAAGCCTGAGCCACTGAATAACCTCAGCTTGCCATGGGTGGCAATCCAGCATTCTTCACAAACTTCCATCTGCTTTGAATCAAATGCTCATATTGCTAACAAGAGTCAGACAGAGCTAAGGGTAGTTAGGCTTCTCTACTGCAGTTCTTTTCACTAGAAACCCACCCTGGAGACATTTAGGAGGCAACTCAGGTGACACTGGATTAATTACACCTTTAAACAAATACCATTCGTGGTCACCTTGGTAACGGCAATGGGCTATGATAAGGAAGCCATTACAATGTGTGCCCACCTTGCAAATAATATATGTGATAGTGATTACTCACAAATTATTATGTTATTGAAAGTTAAGTCATTATAGTCAAAACGTGCTTGAAAATCAATCAAAAACTTAATTACGACCTCTTAGTTCAAATTTTGCCAATTTGCTTTAAGAAGTTGTAAGATACGTTATTAATGACTGGACTACTTATCTTTATTACAGTCATTGCACACTGCTCTAATAATGACATGACATTAATTTCTTGTATAACATAATAACAAGAGCTATAACAAAGGACAGTTACCTGCAGTGTACAACACCTTGAAGTCAGATACTGATGGAACAAATCCAAACCTACGCACCAACACAAACTCACTTCCTACATTACCGCACTTGTTTTGGCTGAATTGATCAATGGTAAAGGCCCTTCAACTCCCTCGTCAATAAACCTACTTGTATAATCACTCTTAAACTCCGCAAAACAGAAACCAAAACTACAGGGAGCAGCAAAAGATATTGGTTTGGGGGCCAATAGGGGGAGACACACATACTCAAAATCCAGACCTTAGCCAAAACACTCAACAAACAGATAAGACAGCTGATGTTGACCACTCCCTTCTGGGTTGCCAGGGTAACTTCTCTTGTTTACCCATCCCAGATAATACCCCAACACCCACCCAATAAGAAAATACCTATAACAGCAACGCCTTCTTCTAATAAGTTGGCTAGTTCCTGCCAACGCCTTCTATTGAAAGGCCACTGGCATGTAAGAAGTGGTGTGGGGGAAGGACATGATTTTTAGAAATTAACCATGAACACTTTTCAAGTTCAAGTATTAATTTAGTGCAAATTGACACACCTCTAGATTTCATTCTGTGTTCAGAGGCACTCCATTATTGACGGCTCAACTCTGCCATCAGAGTCAGCTCCGGGTACTTCCTTCTGAATGAGACTCATTGTACGTAGCTATCTTTAATTTCGTACTTTTTACATTATAAAATACAGATTTGCATTAAAATACTTAAACATTAGACCAGAAAAGCAAAGTTGGTTTTTTTAAAAGTCTTTACCTGACTCATTTTGAGACCTGCCATCATCAACTTCAAAAAACACCAGCCTGAATCAAATTCAGTCAACAACCCGGACCAACTATACTTTGACTTACCGTATTCGCCCTAACAAGCGCCTAGGGCACTTAGAAAAATTCGCCTCAGGAAGGAGGGCGCTTATTACAGTCCAAAAGTGGTTGAAACCCAGTCTCCAAAACAGGTGAAATCGTAAGCTAAAATTCATCAAATTTACGCTCTGTGACACATCTGTAACCTGTTACAGTTTCTACAAAATTGCACTGCATTGCTATCTTACTTTGTTGTTAAATTACGAGCATTTTTTAGAAAATCCCAGTGCAATAATTCGCCTACTGATGGGTCGCTGCCTCGCTTTAAAAACACCAATTACAACTAACTTGATAATTCCCCCTTAAAAATAATGCTAACGTTTTTTATGGTATCAGAAACTTTCCGAAATAAGTGCCAGTATTTATTTCTTGCCGATGCTATGCTACCCGTTTCATGAATGGATAGTTCCCGAAGACTATTCTTGGCAACAGATTCTTGAATATAGCACGCGCTTCCTAGCCACGTGCTTTTAACTGAACAAAGGTCAAGTTTTTATTAGTCTTCGATTTGCGGTTTTGACGTGTACGAAGAGATTTGGATTCCTGTTGAGGAAGAAGATCTGTACGGGAAAGATACAATACAATACAATCCCTTTGACAAGTAGGCCTGCATCTGTTCTGAAAGGCCAGACCATTAATAGGACACCACTCTCAAAAGATCAGCAAACTTGCGTTGTTTTTGAAGCAAGGCGGAAGTTTGAAGTGTATAGTCATGGCTAACCGACATAGCTGCGAGGCTCGTGGTCTACAAATTCTGCGCACAATGATTTTTTCAGGACTGTCAGATTTTTTTGATAAATTGAAGACGTTACAGTAGAATTTTAGAAGTGTAAGTAAGGCATTTTTCGCATGTCCACGGCGTTCATGGGCTGGAAGCTTACTTTAGTGAAGTCTGAAAACGCTTGGGGGCACTTATAGGGGCATGGGCGCTTATTAGGGGGAATACGGTATATACAACTCCAAAAATGACCCAATTTTAACTTCTGTCCACCATATGTCAGAAATAGCAAATTGAATACATGCAATGTTCTCCAAAATGCTGTTGGGAATTGGGGTCAAAACTCTCCAATTTATATTGAATGGCTATCAAAAAATAGGATTTTAATGATCTTAATGACAAAAACACAAAATCTGCTTAAAGCGAAGGTAAGGATTTTATCATTTGATCTTGAACATTTATAACAAAAGGAATTTGGTAACGTTATTGATACCACCCTCCACCTCATTAGCGTTAGTTTCACATTGCTACTCTTTATATTGGGCACAAAGATAATTGGATTTAGCAATACAAGCACACTGCCAAGGACACACAAAAACCAACAATATAACCAGGTGTTGCAAAATCAAGAAGTCCATGTGCAATCCCAGAAACACAATGCCAAAACAAATCAATTCAACAAACACAGTAAATACTTCAGAAGCACTCTATTGAGTCCAGAATACAGCAAACTGAAACTAAATACATAATGTTCTTGCTCTTTTAAACAGAATGTCACAAAATTATTATGTCACAGCATAAGTAGGAGTCTTCTTACATAACACAGATTGGTCGCGTCACGCGTCACAAATAAAAAGACTAGGGGTACAAGGTTTCAGTTTAGGATAAATATTTTCCTCAAGGTATAAATTTATACCAAATTTTAGACATAGGTAAAATTGTCCGTCCCAAATTCAAGAATTACGATGATGATGATCAATGACAAAGGAACATTCTTGTCGACGTTACACACTACTAGGACGCAGGAAAACGCTGCATTGGCAGCTATTTTTTATTTTATGAACCGCCAAGTCTATTCAAAAATGCATTCGTGAAATATAAGAAATATGATGACGAATGCTACAATCAACCGTGTCCCAATCTTCAGAATCAAGAAAATTCAATCTCTGCTCAAATTTCTGTGTCTCAAGTTTCTGAGATTTTCAAACTTGACAACATTCACCGTACCAATTTTTACTTATACCATATCGATGGGCTTATTTAGCACAATCATATGTTAAAGCTTTATCAAGATGTGGAAACAATTCCTTGATCATGCCTCTTCGTACAGCCATGATGACCAAGAGCTCTTAAATATTACAAACACACATTACTCATCCCCAGACCAGCACCCATCCAATGCACAATGCACTAAAAATGCTCCATACCGGCCATAACGCCAGCCTAAGAGTCCTGGGAACCAAATTCGATGGCTGTAACTTTAGCCCACACTTAATTTGAGGTGCAATCACAGAATTAAGTCATTGGGAGTGGAGCTTGACTACCTTGGATGAAGCATTTTCCGTACATGAGTGGAGTGTATGGGAAGGTGTCTGTGACTTGTACTGCAATCATAGACTTACACACTCACCGTATGCCATTCAACAGTCTAATTAAACATCAGTGATGACGTATGATGGTATACAATACAAAATACCTGGTCAATACTAATCAATTACTAATTTGAAGCTAAAGGAGCATTTTGGCATTGTACATCTGTGGATGACTTGTTAACTGAACTGTTAGGCCAGATAGAGTATTAAAAACATTGCCTCACTTACCCAGTCTTGGCGCTTCATATACCGTATGTGTGTGGGTGCTTGTGCGTGTGGGGGGATGTGGGGGTGGGTGGGCGGATGCATGCGTGTGTATGTATGTGTGCGTGCAACTTCACATATAAATATGTACATTTATCCATGTGCAATTTTACATGTCACCAACCCCACTATGAGGAGGATTCTCTAGTCTTCATACAACAGAGATCATGTCCTACCATTGTAAACGCAATTTTGAGACAATTTTGAGACCGATTTTACAAGCGTAAAAGGCACAATTCAATTTTAGTTTTTTTAGTCAGCAAAACAGGATGAAATTCAGTTTTAGATCTTTTCATAGCCCTGCGGTAACTTGAAAAAAGACACTGTAACTATGAATCAATTAATCAATGCCTATCCTGGAGCAACCTGACAAGAACACACACAGGCCCAAAGTACTTGTACAACAAATTACAGGGTGTTTTAAAATGATTTGACACATCTGTACGGTTAAGATAAAGAATGACATTTAGTTTCGAAATGCACATGTCAGTAGCAAAAACTGAACTGGACAGGTTAGGAACATGCTTTGTCAATAGCAAAACTGAAGTGGAGCGGTAAAGACAGAATGTGCAACAGTGACACCAAGACTGGGCAGTTTTCCAATTTTGTTGCTCGTTTTTCATACCTGATCATTTCCATAAATGATGATTTCTGACAGTCATTCATTCGTAATTGTATGCCTATGTTTTTTTATTAGGACTTAATCAGATATACGATACACATCTACATTACAATTAACAACATGGTCGCTTTCCCATAAGGGGAACTTCAGTATATCGAAGCTTAGCCGAAACTTCGCTCACCATTCCAAAGTTATCGCAGTTCATTCGTACTCTCAAATAAATATTGAGTAGTGAGTTCGAAGCTAAATGAAAATTATTCGACTACCATTTACGAGTGTTCATGAAAACAATCAGTATCATTCTTCATCAGATATGCTAATGTTTTTATTTATGTCCGTCTATTGAGAGCATGTTGGCTACGCTACAAAAACAAAGAACACGTTTTGCGAGTCTCGCCTGATCATATATCCTTGCCGCGACATCTACTGATAACTTTGACGAAACTAATCGTTTCTAGTGTTCCATTACACCGAAGCTTCGGCGAGTCCGAAGCTTCGCGTTCAAATCCTACTATTTTAAGCAAAGTTTCAGTTGTAGATTAGCTACCGGAGTTAAGATTATCTCAAACCTTATTTAATGGTCTCCACTCTAACTCGTATATCAAAAAACCAAGCTTTGTCAACTAATAAACGTATATGTTTTCTGAAAGAAGAAAGATCAGGGAATATAAATATATATTTATGTGTTAGTATTATCATCACATTAACACCTTTTTAAGTCAAAATTTCAAGTTTAAGAAAGGCATATTCATGGCAAAATAACACCTCGGTCGACTTCAGTGAAACCTTTTTTAAATGAAAACCTCACCAATTACCTCAAAAAACTCTATTAGGAATTTTCGATGAGTCTCTTAGATTGGTTTCAATGACAAAACAACTCGCAAAACGTAATGTATTTTTGTAAAAAAGCAGTCCTATTCATCTTTGTTACATTGTGCAAATACTAGGTCTTTATATCAAAAATCCTAACAGCGTTCTTGAGATTGATGAATAAATATTAAGTTTGGAAAATTTGAACAAAACCTACCAAACTGTTTTCGAAAACTCGTGTTCCAAAGTTTAAATTAAGTCGATTTGCCGAAGCCAAGAAAAAGTCAATTAAATTGGGATGGTCTTCGGTTAATTATTTGGTTAAAACTTATTTTCAGTCAATATAAGCTTTAAATGCCTTAAAAGTTAGCTATTTCAACATTCACTCTCAATGCCAACTGAATTCGCAGTGCTTAATTAACTTAATTATCACTAAAACGTTAATACTTTTTACCGTTCCCAGCCGAGAGGTGGGATCAACTGAACAGTTGACCTACTTAGAAGTAAGTCAAGAGTTCATTGTTATACACACCACATGCCAGGCGACTGATACCAAATGGATGACAGAAATCGAGTAGGTGGTTAAACCACATCGTTAGCATGAGATCCAAACAGCAAATTACCTATGGGATTAAGGAATTTGGGCAAGGATTTACCTCTTTTCACAACTTGATGTGTTCATGTACACTAAGTTACAGAGGCAAGAGGCGACTCACAGCATTCATTGATTACCGTAATCGTTCGGGTTAACGCCCATGCTCAGTTAACCGCCCACCCCTACTTTAGGTGGATTTTCGATTTAACCGCCCACTGCTCAGTTAAGCGCCCCCCTACGATTTTTGAAGATTTCCAGTTAAGCGCCCACCTCTCGGTTAAGCGCCCATCCCGTACTTTTAAAGAATGAAGATTTAGCGCCCAGTGCTAAGGAAACGGTGATTCCCCGACTTTTACAAAAAGATCGATGATCACAATGAGCGTAACAACGCCGGGCCTTCAAGACGGTGGTTTAGCAATGTGAATTACAATACAAGTAAGGAGTTCTTGTCTTGGGTCATGGACTCACTTCAAAATATAATACTTTAACGTTTTTGTCACTTTATTTTCTTCCCATGTTTACAAAGTTTAAGAACGGCGCCGGCGTCAAAACTTCCGCTTTCAGCGACTTTGTCTGCCGCACTGAGTTTCGGTCTGCAGTGCACTAGATAAAATATATATTCGAAAAAATCAGGCCAGACAAATGTGACAATGGTTTTGCCAACCCTCCAAATTCTCTTAAGGTGGGAAGCTCTCGTATTTTGAAGAAATCTCACAACTCACGGAAAGATTTCAAATTCTCATTTTGATGAATGTAACTGCCGGGTTGTAGAGGACGTGTGGCGACCGAAGGGACAGTACAAGTGCCTTACTGGGTTACCGATTTCGTTGCTGCCTATCGATTTCTGAATTCAAAGGTTGGCAATAATGTTTGTTTGTGTATGATCTTGAAGTAATAAAAAACAGCTAGTCAAATTTTGTTTTTTGCTTACTGCATCTCAGTCAAACTGGCGTTACCAGATTTAACTATTGTCGCTGGCTGTTCTTTATTTTTTCTTGCGTCAGCCCCCACGTATAAGCGTGACTGTGAAATATCGTTTCCACATCCCCTTTTTGCCATCCAGAATAATTTTGTTTATACATTGGCCAGTTTCTTACCATTCGAGTCTGAAATATCTACGACGTAGACTGACTGAAAATTGGCGATAGTGGGTAGGAGATGCACACAGCTAGCTACGGGCATGGGCTTAGGGAGCATCGAGCGGGAAATATCGGAATAGACTTGACATCGCAGTTTTGGGGAACATTGGCAACGGAGGAATATCGTAAAGAACTGGGTCTTTCGTAACAACAGCTTAAAAGTACATAGTCACGCCCGTTTTTGTTACTTAGGGCTATTCTCTTTTGATGTGTGACTTTGTAGTCATTTTGGTGCACGTGCGCAAGTTCCCACACTTTGCAGTGCATGTTACCTTGACACCAACATGTGATTGACAGGTGCTCACTCGTAGGCCCTACGTGCGTGCTGATTCCCGCCGCTATCTTTGGCCATAAAAAACGAGATGCATATTGGAAGAGGCCGTTTTATTACTTGACGGCATTTCCAAGTCACGACTGTCAGCCGACTGAGACATTGCTTGCTAACAGCGAGACCGAACAGTGCCGCAGTGCGATAGGCCTATTGCAAGTGATATAAATAGGATAATCTGGACATCTTGCATGAAAAATAAATGTTTTTCCACCACGAAGTTTGGTAAGGCGATTGTTTAAGAATGAATTGAAACATCGCTGTTTTGTGGCGTTTTATCACATATTTATGTCGTGGCTCGAAATTTTATTCTTGATTGACGAGTAGCTCACGGCCGCTTAACACCGATTCTTGTCTTAGGCCTAATTCTTTGCCGAGCATGTTTGGCGCAACGGCAAGTGAGCAATGCCGGGCGGTCGAGATAAAACAGCTAGCCGCAGAACCATACGCTGAAAATGTCATTGAGTCACAGAGTGTCGACTATAAACATCCTAAACACAAAAAACATCTGAATTAAGTTTTTCAAACTTTTATTACAACTCATTTTAAAACTGCTCTCAGACTATGAACTTGGCAGCTCAGTACGAGACTGCAACCATAAATTTGATGTCTGCTGTGACCTCTGCAACACGTGAAGCTTGCACGCGCGCACTTTAACAAGGTCACATCTTAAAATAGTTGCAATCCAAGTAGAGGCTGCGTGGTCACTGGTCGTCTGCGCTCTAGAGGGCAAAGTAACAAGACCGCAGGACGCCACGGGGCTATTACTCAGTAATTCTGTAAATTTAACAGTGAATTACTAATCTGAGGGCAAGAGAATCTTTGTTGGGATCATCCGCTGTTATGACATTTTTCTCTTTATGTGGCGACGTGACGATAACGCTCTTTGAAAAGTACTACGCGTTCCGAGTACGAGGTAAGATTAACCGCCCAGGGCGGTTGCCTGTCGTAATAAGCGCCCATGTTCGGTTAACCGCCCACCCTGGATTTCTTGAAATTTCACGTTTAAGCGCCCATGTCTGGTTAACCGCCCACCCCCGATTTTTTGAGTTTGCCAATTTAACCGCCCAGGGCGTTAACCCGAACGATTACGGTAAGACAAAATCTCATCACTTAGGATATAATGCAACTGACAAGTGAAATTTAAAAAAAAATTCATAAATCCTAAGCAGGACAAAATGAATGACGTACTGTATATCTATTCCATATCTAACGTGTGGCAATGTTTCTGAAATATTGTGATAATTCAGAGCAACGTCAGAAGCCTTCAAAAAAGAAAGACCATTTTGGCAATTATTCATGTCCGAAGTCGTTCAGATTTTACCATATGCAATAATCTTCCACAACATGGCATGAATACCGTAGTTGTTTTGGCAGAATGCAATTGTTACAAGAATGTCACATCACGCAGTCAGTAACGCATCACACAGTGCTCAAATTTTCCCCAGACTTTATTACAATGAGCCCGAAGTTCATTGTACATTTTTGAAGCTCTACCTGGTGCCCTCCATTTCACGTTAGTAGAAAACAAGCTTTGTACCCTCCGCCCTCCCCATTTTACTCAAGGTCATCCATTATTACAATTTACGCTGGAACAAAAAAGTGCAATATGGAACACTATCTTCAGCATACCCATCAAAGTGAAGGGATGCATCTGATGAATAGATCTAGCAACATACGTTACGTTGGCTGAATTGAACAAGCATCTAAAAAGCAAGCATTTACTCAAGCACAAAAAGGTAAGCGTCACTCACTCCTACCTCAAGTTCTCATCCTGGAATCATACATTGTAGATAGATTAAACAAACATTGAATTGATCAGCAACGACACAGCCTCTCTAGAGATACAACTCAATAACCAACAAGTTGACATTCTCTCTTTGCCACACAGACGTCAGTTACAGAATGACTAATTAATAAAGGACACCGTTAACCATTTAATTGCGAGATGCGTAGTGAGACGTGAGGCTAGCGTGAGGTATGGTGTGCTCAACAATACAATCACACAGTGTTGGGTACGATCAATACTGAATAAACACACCCTCAGTTTGGGGAACAACATGCAGCTGTTTGAGGCAGGGTCATCCATTGTTCAGGAGATCTTTACTATAGGTCTGTCATAAAAATGCAAACAGTGTCACATATCCAGGATAATCTCTCTCAGCAAAAATTCAAACATGACACAAATAGTGGCGTATCGCGTTTCGGTTGCCCTAATATCTGTTTAAACTTCTAATTCTCCAAAACAATTATAGTTACTGCAGTAGCGTATGTTTAGCTTGCTGGCCATGTCACTATCATTTCTACAATAATCAAATAAAGACAGTGCTACTACACGGTACTATTTCAATCATAGTCTTGTAAAGCAGCAAGTTTTTCAAAATATGACTCAAAAAGACGGCACAGGGGCTTTTAAAGACGGCTTAAGATTTCCAAACATGACTCCGAGTTTTTTACACATAGCTCAAGATTTACAAGCATGGCTCAGAGCTTTTTATACATGGCCCAGACCCTTTGAAACAGCTCAGATGTCCAAACATAGGTCAGAGCTTCTCAAGTGTAGCTATTTAGCAAAAAATATGCATAGAGAGACACTACGCACATCAGGTAGTCTTTCTGGAAGAGGTAAAATTAAGTTCTATAAAATATCAGCAATAATGCAGATTTCAAAGAATTGATGAACAAATATCAGCCCATTGCAAAATCCGTAAGTTTCAAAGCAATAATTTAATTATTTTGAGCTTTCAAAGGACTTGCAATCTACTTTATCTCAATTGCTTAACACTTATACCATAACCTACATCAATATGATGCACAGTGGTTCATAACATATAGGAAGTTGTTTGTGGTCACGTCATTCATAATTTTGAGAATTTTTAGGAAGTCATGCCCGAATGTGAACTATATATCATCAATTATTAGCAGTCTCTAGGACTGAAGGTGCAAAACTGAAGTTCTTCAAAGACCCATGCAGTCCAACATGGAAAAGTTTTATTTTGATTCATGTTGTGGGGTGGGACCCTGTTTGGCTTTTTTATAGAGCAGGTTTGCAGTCCTTCTTACACTAGAAACTAGATTTATCATCGCTAATTTGTGAACTGAAGATGAACCTCACTTGGCATGTAGCAACTTACTGGTGAGGAAGACATTCCTAAGCAGGGGTTCACAAAAAAGCTCCTTAATTTCCAAGTTTGTTAGCTAAATACACAGTAGTTGTGTATTGTCTAATCACATGCAAAGTTGTTGCTCATAACTCTTAACTGAATATTGGGAAACGCTCCACACAAAACTGAATTTGACAAGACTAATCTTCATCGATTGTCTGTCTGCACCACCTCATAAGAGCTAGATGAGGAAACACCAGTGCCATCTTTTGTTCATGAGACAAATATTACTGAACTCTCATCAACTTCCTTCTGGGTATACTAATACTTGAGCATGTAGAAAATGGAAAATTATGGCTTAGACCATATTTTTTTGCAAAACTGAAGCAGATTTGAAATGCGGGTAAGGAAATATAAGTTTCTACACTATGTTTTATGCACTGTTCTCAAAAATGGTGATAGGAATTGTTTTAAATGTTCCACTCTTGCATGAGGGGCTATCAAACAACAGGACTTCTTCGATTTTCATGACAAATCCTTAAAGCTGTACTAAATAAAAACGAAACGACACTAACGAAAACAGCAACAGTGTTTCTGATATCTCGCCTTGAACACTTATATCAAGTAAAACAATAACAGCGTTTCTGATATCTCATCTTGAACACTTATATCAAGTAAAACAGTAACAGCATTTCTGATATCTCACCTTGAACACTTATATCAAGTAAAATTTGACAATATTAATGATAACTGGTGTTTTGCTATCAAGGCTAAACTTAACTACTCGAAAAACAAGGTCACGTGACTCTATAAATTAAAGATTGCTAAAAAGCGAAAAATCAAATTCTACATGCTTTCTACTATCACCGAGTTAAAATCTATAGTTTTCTAATTATTTTGCTAAATGCTCAGACTTTTCAATCAGGTACGACATAATCTTAAGTCTATACCCTTTGGTTACATCAAAAGACAAATTAAAGCTACTTATCAGAAAAACGCAACTGTGACTTTGTGACAGAGAACCCATGGGTCTTAAGTTTGAGGTGAACAAAGAGGAGCAGATTATCATGTTCTCAATTCTATTTTCAGCATCAAGACCTCATTTGCAGCTCCGAAATGAGTGTTTTCATTGTTGTATACATAAATCTAAATAAACCACAATGAAATGTCAATGTACTTAACAAAACAAAATTCAAGTGTCTAAAACATATGCCTACATAAACAACTAGTCATACCACAAAATATGACCAAAAGATGGCAACTGATCAACGAGCTTATGGAAAGCACAACTAGCAAAGACAAACATGGCGAGTGACTAACTAATCTGCTGCAACTGAAGCAAAATTGACTGCTGAGAGTTCTCATTTGAGCCACGCTAAAACGTCACCCATTTTGGACGACATTTTTGTCTTTTTTCATTTTTCAAAGACTTTCAACGTTGTTCTGAATAGCCACAATCCCGCAAAACGTGATGGTAGCTGTAGACTAAAGTTTTAAACAATAAAGCATTTGTTTCTTGCTATTTAAATTTATGAAAACATGAAAACAAATAAAACTCACTTGTCCACAACATGGTGCCAAACTGTTGAGATTTGACTGTATATGCAATGTGTGCCAGAAAAGAACAACAACAGACTCAGGCTACAACTGGGCATACCACCTTACATAAAACAGTCCCTAGGAACTCTGGCGCTGATAGATCTAATTAACCTAATAAACATGCCTGATGAAATCATATCTGCCTTGCCAAGTCTAAGACATTAACATGGAAAGTTCTAGCAAAATAATACAAAAGCCATTTCGTAACAAATACACAAACCGTGTTTTCTGCTTTAAAGCCATAGTCACGCATATCGACCTATTTTCAGGCAAAATAAAAGTTTTGAAAGAATTTTTAAATGTTGACACTCCTAAACTTCAACATTAAAACAGATTCATCATTTCAGAGGTCTTTTCTTTAATAGAAATCGAACATCACATAAAACTCATCACTCACCTGTGCACAACTGCAGGTACCGTGAGCAATGTACGGCCCACCAGGGCTTGTACCGCACCCTGGCCCACTGTGCTGGGATGTCCACTACTACATCGCCTCCTACTGTTGTGAGGCATGGAACTCTGGGGCGAGGGTGTAACAGGAAGTGATGAGACGGAAGTATCATGAATGGGCGACAGAGTACGAGACAAGTTCAACTTGTCACCTGACATCTTTTGGCTTTTAGGAAAAGACTGAAAAGGTAAATGGAGAAAACGCTTTTCAACACAGCACACAAACAAACAGGAGTTTTAGATGCTTATTTTTTTTACTTCATTTTAGTTAACAAAGTTTTGGTTACTTAAATTTAGTTTCTTAATTTTTAGTTAACAAATGTTAGATTACTTCATTTTTAGTTATTCAACGTTTGGAATTTTTACTTCATTAAAAACATGATTCAGCTATCTTTAAACAAAATTTAAAGCATATTAGAATGTCACCAACAAAATCCGAAAAATGAAATAGGTAATTATTTTTTAATGCAACGGAAGACTGATCATAATGTTTGTACTCCGTAATTACTTGTAATTCAGAATTTACGTTTTTCTTCCATAAAACAATGTTTAGATCAAGTCAAAATCGCCTCCTTCAAACTAGACCAACAAATCAAGTTTCCAGGAAATGAGAGCAAAATGCCGGGAGTGGTAGTACCATCCCTCTGACAATAATTGATGTCGTTGGCACACTGCCATAAAATTTACAAGTCAACATGTTTTATACTTACATCAACAATGGTTTCCACCATCATTAATTTCAAGCCATTTTTGACAAAAGGTGACTTTATATTATCACACAAACTGCGTAGAAGACTTGAATTTCCTTGTTCTTTAAGTGTCCACAAGCCATGTTCTTATGTCAAACACTAACTTTCTAGTTCTAGGCTGTATTCAGGGGCGGATCCAGGATTTTGAGTTAGGGGAGGCCAGGGCACAGGAGTAACCAGAATTTCGGCAGACACGCGTGCCCAGCCTAAACTGTAGGATGAAGGGGTCTCGAATTTTTGGGTTTGCGGACCGTTTGACTAAAGAAAAAAAACGGTAAACGGGTTTTGTTCAGGGTCTATGCACTGTTTATTCACCCCTCGGGCCCCCCTGGATGTGTGTATGTGTTAGAATTTTAGGGGTGCCATGGCCCCCTTGCCCTCCCCCCTAAATCCGCCACTGGTATTCAATTTCTGATCAGAAACCTTAAAGTTTACAGCGTGACCTAAGCCTTACTGAACCGAGTGTAAAGCCATAAACATCGGTCAGTTATTCACAAGACCAGATCTCACTTCTGAACAAGGAAAAGAATAAAATACGGCAATTTTAATAACGGCTCGTGGCCTTAATCAAAAATTGATTCTTAGGACAAAACGCACATGTTTAATGCCCGTTTCAAGTAGAACACGTACCTAATTGTGAAATTATTCACACCATCAGACACAATTAAAGGATATTCATGAATAATCGATTTTAATGACAAGCACTCATTAACTAAACGAGCACGTTCAGCTATAGTAGGGCTATCACTTTGCACATGAATTACAACCTTTTTCTTTTCATTGGCAAGTGATGATTTCGCCTTCGAACATAAGAAGAATTTCTGAAGGTAAAATAAAACTCCTAGTTTCCCGCAACTGCACTAAGTGTCTGGGATAGAGCTCAAGGAGTAAGATATCAAAAATATTTGTCATAATAGAGTACCCGTACATGTTTATGTCACAGCTCATGAAGTCCATACAATAGAACATTCTTAAAATGGCAAAATGAGGCTTGAACAACATAACAAGGACCTCGTCTGGCTAGCAAAGCTGATTGAGTCGAGTTCGTGCACCTAACTGCTAACAGTTCACTGGGACGAGTTTGCGTTTTATACCCACCCTGCGATCTGTGAGACGCCCCAGTGTGGAATCACTGAACACTAGATAAGTCTTTAGACTGACATTTGTAATCAATAAAGAATCTCTCATAAAATCATAACAAGTGTGAAAACATAGCCGGTACTTTCTGTAATTTTGCAGCTAAAGTTGCGGAGTGATGGTCAGGTGAACTTTGAACCGGAGTCCTACTTTCACAAGGTTATACAACAAAATATCCACATTCGTTTCACTTTCGAGTAATTTTTAATTTTAAGTAAGCTATAGAAACTAAAGTTCTGGTCATTTTGCCTCGACAACGTTGTCACTAGCTCCTGGCTTAAGTCGCTTTTTAATACCGAAGATTTCCTAAAAAGCTCCCTGGGCAACGGTAATTTCGTTTTATGTTCCTAAAAAGCACCCTGAGCGCTGTTTCCGAATCAGCGAATTTCTTTAAGTCACTTTTGTTCCTGAAAAGGAGCCAATAGGTACTATTGCTTCCTTCTTTCCAAAAAACACTCAATGCGAGCTTTGAGGCGACGAGTGGTTTAAAGCAAATAATCCCTGGCAACTGCATGTTCTCCACTCGATTACCAAATTCTTTGTTAATTCAAGGAAAAAAAGTAAGAGTGCAGTCAAATCGGAATTCCAACGAGCCTTTGCAAGTGAAATGTTTTCCAACACTGGATTGGGCGTCCAATCACAAGGCATATCCCAAGACATTTGAACACTCAGTGTACAGGACACACCCTCAGACTTCCTGTCTTTGTTTATACCAATATTATCTCATGTTGAAGATGCCTCTTGAGAATGCATGCAATGGTTCTGTAAACAATGGACACAGTGTGTGATATAATTGCTTTTATTATGCTGAACAACCTGTTTTGACTCCACACTGAATCGAGATTGAATTATATCGCTTTGTCGAGTTCGTCCTCCTTGTGTTGATTTTGAAAACTCATGCACCCAGTTTGAAGTGTCCTAAGCAAATTGGGACATTTTAAACTTTTTTTACAAGTTCAATACATTTATTGTAAGACTTTGTTAATACAAAAGCTCCCCACAGTATGTCGATAGATGTTGGAGTACAGGCATGAATTTTGTACCCGAGAACACTGTTATGCCATACACACAATAGACTATGTCAAGAAAATGTAACTTAATTTACAATATAGACAAATGAAATGACAATACACGAAAAAAAATGAATATAATTACAACAAAAGCAACGCAGAGCGTTGAAATTCGCCCACAATTGCACCGTATACGGTATCCTTCTAGGGTTGTTTATTGGAACCATAAAGTGGCCAGTAGAGGGCATATATGTAGTATGTTGTACTTTGCAAAATGGAAAGGCATGGTCATTGTCTCCTCAATAGGCTAGGGACAAAATGTGAGTGATCTTCATAATACAAGCACATCCTATACATCAGTTGCTTAAAGCACCGCAGAAACATAGAATTAAAAACAAATTTACCAACATACGAGATTAGCACAGCATTAGAATGCCAGAAACAAATTTCTACTTGGAACTTTTCCTTCATAGTCACGAAGTAACACAAAGTATACACCTGAAGACCTATGAAAATACAGAGGT